>VUQI01061517.1:34107-57732 GCA_015106735.1 Paratilapia polleni
ATACCCATCAACATTTTATGCAAGATAACCCCCCCCCCCCCCTTTTTTTTTTTTTTTTTTTTTTTTCCAGGCATCAAGGCAGGATGTCAGTGAGGGGCTTGGACCCCACCTGTCCCTCCTCTATAAAGCGTGAGCCTTCCAGCCCCAGCCCCAGCTCTCAGGGTGACGTCAGCCCGGCCCAGCCCAGTCCTGGAAGCTCTTCCTCTGACACCAACTCCAGCTATGGCCCTCTCACCAAAGGCCACAATCACAGCAATGGGCTCGACTCGCCAAGCCTCTTTGGTCACACAGCAGGGTTGGCCAATAATGGAGCAACAAATAGGTTGGTATATGTGTCACATTGTCCTTTATTTTATCTGTTTTACCCTATTTCATATGTTAAATGATATTATTACTATATGGTTACAATCCCCATGTTTTTGCTCTTCCTTTCTCTGTCGTCCCACCTCTTTCCAGGAGGTTTGGTGAGGAAGAAGGCCAAGTCAAGTGCGAATTCATGCTGGGCTCGGTAGCCAAACGGCTGTGTCTGGTGTGTGGTGACGTGGCCTCCGGCTACCACTATGGCGTGGCCTCTTGTGAAGCTTGCAAGGCCTTCTTCAAGAGGACCATCCAGGGTGAGGCACACACTGTATATAAAACACACGAACACGCTCAGTTTTAGTGTGTTGTGATTAGCATGGCTGGTAATGCCTTCCTGCATCATATAAACCTGTTTTACGAGCAACAACGTGTAGATGTTCCCTTAGCATTTGTTTTGGTAAAAACAAGCCCTGATCAGTTAGCTCACAGCTTCCGCCTTCAAAACTGCAGAGAGGCTTTAAATAAAGATCTGTTCACAAACAGCTGATATGCGGTTATACTTAGACCACTGTGTGTATAGTCAACATGGCTGAGTTGAGGTTTGAATGTTGAGATGTGTGTGCATTCGCTTCAGCCCTGAAGGCAGTTAGCAAGGAGAGCCAGCAGCATGCCGTGTGTGTGTGTTTTAAAAGGATTGTCCTGCACCTTGTCGCCTCTTGGCCCAGGTCAGGGACTTGGCAGGAAGTGTTTGGTTTAGGCCTCTAGAAGTTGGCTACTGTAGATGGGTTCAAAGGGCAAGCTTCAGTGGCTGTCACATCAGTCGGGGAGATCTGGCTCATCAGATACTTCCCGTCTCTGATCAAGGTTGGCAGCTGAAAGCGCCTACAACTGGCAGAACGCCATTGGGCTTAACATGCAACTTCGACTGCCAGTTAGGTGTGGCAAACATAAATTGTGAGTGGAACTGCCAAAAATTAATTGAAATATTACATCACATTATTTTGATTTTAATATGGACATGCATTCAGTAATAATTTACCAAAATCCTACATTGAAATTCACTTATCAGAGTAATTGGGGTCATCTTAGTTACAGGCTGAAATACATAACAGAAAACCTGAGATCCAAAGTGCTTGCAAAGAAGGGGCAGTCTAAAGAAAGACTGAGCTTTGGTCATTGCTGCAAATGTAGAATTAAGTGTATTGTCGACTAAATACTAAAATCTTAAAGTCAGTATATCTCAGCCTCTGCTTAGATTTTAACCTTTTTTTATATATATATACACATCTGTTTCTCACAAGTCCCTCAGTTTAGATCTGTAACAGGTTTGCTGTGTGATCTCAACATTTTCTAACATTTGACAAGGAGGTGGCAATGAGTTATACTGGATTGCTGCTGGATTGTCTCCAAAGCAGTTATTAAGATTTTTTTCTTCCTTCTCCCTTGTTCTCCTCCAGGTAACATCGAGTACAGCTGCCCAGCATCCAACGAATGTGAAATCACCAAGAGAAGAAGGAAATCTTGCCAGGCTTGTCGATTTGTGAAGTGTCTGGCAGTGGGCATGTTGAGAGAAGGTCAGCTGTGCACTAAAAAAAAAAAAAAAAAAAAATCCCTTTCCGACCTGTGTCAAAACTTTACTTGAGCTGCCTTTTTTTTCTTGGATCGATCAGTCGGCAGACCTGGCTGAAGTTCAAACCTCATCTTTCAGACAGTTGAGAGGGAGAGTGAAGGCTAACACAAGCCTGACTGCAATTAGTTCGTAGTGCATTCCTTTAAACAATAACCTAATAACCCTTTGATAGCAATGTACTGTAGTTGTGTAAACTCAAGTGAAACCTAAAACTTCTGACAGTTAAACTTCAAGCCCTGTGTTCCGGCTGTGATGTGCGTGTGTAGGTATGTGTATGTATAGTAAACACAAAGCTGAACAATGCAGAGCCGTGTCTTTGAGAGGGAGGAGAAGGCTAATAACTGCTCATCTGTGTCAGTCTTTGCTTCACAAATCTTCCTCCAAAATGGCCTCTGGACATGTGCCAGTTTTATAGGTGTGTGAGCAACACTGCGGCATCTATTGAGATAATAGAGAGAGCTGTGGGCTGAGTCAAAAGTGAAACTACACAGAGGCAATTTAAATTGGAAGGGGATAAGTTACCTACTAAAGTCAGCCCGCTGTTTTGTAATTAACAGTAAAGTTTTGCGTATTCGTGCATCTGATTTGTAGATGGAGTGGTGTGCTACCAGATCCCAAGCACCTTAAAGTGTGTTATATATTTCCTAAGGTAAGATAAATTCAAAATGCAGTAAATAATTTTAGTGATGAGCTTTCACATTCCCAGATTACCTTGCAAAATTTCATCACAAATGCTCAAATAAATTGAGATGACAGTGGTAAATACATTCCAGAGATGATCTGTGACAGTGGTCAGGTGCTCCTTTAGTGTGACTGTGTGCCTGTCTGGTGACATATTGTCCAGATTTAGAAGTGACTCAAAAAGGGAAAACATTAGCGACCTCCTACTGTACCGGCCACTCGTTGCCTGCTGCGTGCGTCCACGAGAAGATAATGACGAGAGGGGAGAGCTGATAAAACGTGCGAGTGGGTGGGTGGTGGGTGAAATCTGAGCCACGATGGAGACTAAATAGAATTACTAAGCATTTAATTTGCTTTTAGATGTTGCCACCATCACACACTAGTGTAATTCATGAGAGAGTTACTGAATTCAAAAACCATTCATTCAATTCAGTGTCTGCAAACCATGCTTTGCTGGAGGAGCAGTTTATACTCCATCAGAGGTTGTTAAATTAAGTTGGATAGTCAGGTATGATAGCTTCATCCATTTTTAAACTCTACCTCTGAAAGGTCACTGCTGTCAGGACGGCTTTCTAATCTTCAAAGGTATGTGGGTCAAAGGTCACAAAGTGGAACAAGAAGGAGCTTCTTTAAGCAGTGCATTCCCTGATTTATCTTTCCGATTCATCTTTTGCAGCTTCACCAGTGCTCGTTCCTCACATTATCTCTGAACCGCAGACAGTATAAAAGATGGACGTAGCTGCCATGACACCACCCGCTGGTTTCTGAAGTCCCGTTCTGAAGCCTTGAGATTAACGTTTTCACTGCCTTGGTCTGGCTGTGAAACTGCTTGCTCATAGGCTAAAGTCTTGTCAATCACAAGTCGTTAGCTAGTGAGCATACCACAGATAATCCTCCTTTTTGAAACATAGTATGCCCAAGATTTATAAAATAGACTTAATTTTTTTATTCAATATGACCCAAAATGGGTGACTGAGCCCATAAACTCAGCAGAAAGTGTTTACAGAGGTCAAGGTACTGTCTGTGGTTTGAACTAGTTATGACTTGACCCACTCGTGGACTCTCCTCCCAGTGTGTGACTCTCAAACGTCGAAGGATTGTGCAAGTGGTTGTTGTTAAACCATAAATGAAAAGGATATGATATCTTTATTGATCCCCAGTAGGATAACTCATTTGATGCACTTGACCAGTGCTGAATATTAGAAGCAGTTGCTGTGCAGCACCCAGGGACCAACATGTCATTTAGAAGATCAACACATACAAGGGATGCAATATTGAAGATGTCACTCAAACTGAGAGTACAACTAGATGTGCAGTGCTCAACCCGGTAAAAACAAAAGTAGATTAAGAAAAGAAAAAGAAAACAGTGACTGGTTTATAAATACACAGGAAAAGATTTTAATAACTAACTCAATTAATTAATTTATCAGTAAATGCAAATTAAATAAAAACTGTTGCCATGCAACACCTGGAGATATACTGCTACCACTGACAAGTCCGTACACAATCCAGTTTGTAGTTTGATGTGTGTGAATGGCTGCCAGGCCTTATAAAATTTCTCACTAGGACCCTAAGAGTCGATCTAATTTTCTCTAGCCACAAAAAAATCATTAGCTCCCAAATTCAGTGAGTATGGGTAAGCAGTGGTTAATCATTCCAGTTAAGAGTAATTAGCTCTCTACAAATTAGAGGTGCAAAAGCAAATAGTTTCTTAATTTGTATATAAAGAGCCCTGCCAAATGTCACTGTCAGTGGAGTTTGATCCAGAGAGAGCTCAACAGCTTTGACAGAGTTTTGAATGCATCTCTCCAATAACTTATCTCACAACGTTTAAGACCCAAACTGTCCACTGTAAATATTCTAAATGAATATTTAGAGAACCCCACATTGCCCCCAATGCATTCATCGGAGTGTGAGTGTGTGAATGTTAGCTAAGCGCTGTATGAATGTGCGTGTGACTGGGTGAATGTGGCATGTAGTATAAAGCGCTTTGAGTACTCAAACTGAGTAGAAAAGCGCTATATAAGTACCAGTCCATTTACTATTTACTACCCCTTGATCCAGACCAAATTTTGGGTTCTTGTCCATGTGCCACCTCACCACCAGGTTTCATGAAAATCATTTTGGTAGTTTTTGCATAATTGTGCTAACAGACAGACAGCCACACAGCAATAAAAATATTACCTACTAGAACCTTGATGGGCTCTTCTTTTTCCATTCAGCTTTCACCCAAAACGTTTTCACGTAGAGCTGTGGAGTGGAACCAAGTGTACTCAGACTTGTTCTTCAAAACTTTCTGACTGTAATTATACAGCCATTGTGAAAAATACCCATTAGCCTCGAATAACATATTACTAATCACTTCACCTGGTACACTGTTGTCGTGTGTTTTCTGTGTGTGTATGGGGGAGTTCACTTGGATTAGGCTCTGAGGGGAAAAAATGCTACACCCAAGCCTTACAATGCTAGGTAAAATCTTTGTTGTCTGTAATATTGATGACATTTTTATCTAAACAAACATGATTGTTAACAAAAAGGAAAATATCAAGGCCATGTCCATATAGGGTACAATAAATAATAAAAAGTCAGCACAGTGGTACAGTGGTTAGCCCTTAGCTTAACAGCAAGAAGGTCCTGGTTTTGAATCCACGGGCCAGCTGGGGCCTTTCTGTGTGGAGTTTACACACTCTCCCTGTGCCTGCATGTTTTTTTTTTGTAACGGGTACTCCAGTTTCCTCCCACAGTCCAAAGAAATGCACATTAGGTTAATTGGTGACGCTAAAAATTGCCCGTAGGTATAAATGTGAGCATGAATGGTTGTCTGTCTCTTTATTTGTGCCCTGCAATAAGCCGGTGACCTGTTCAGGGTGTACCCTGCCTCTCACCCTATGACAGCTGGGATAGGCTCCAGCCCCCTGCGACTCTGAATTCGATAAGCGGTTAAGAAAATGGATGACTGGATAAATAATGACATAATTATTATGACAGGCATAACTGTGTAACAACTGATTTAAAATACTGTCAACAACAGCGTTTCCCCATACACAGAGTTTACATGGGCGGCCCACCAGGAGTCCATATTAGTGGACACCCAAGAATAATTAGCAACTCTTTTTAGCATGTTTCATTATCATTTTTTTAAATCCATCCATGAAAACAACTCCATCCACAATCGATATAACAGCAGACAATCCTGTCATTCTTATTTTGAAACTTCAATCCCTGCTAACCTGCTAGCCTTGATCTTTCATGTTTCATGCTTTAACTACCAGCTGGCTCACGCACACTTGCATGTGCATCCACCCATGCTGCAAATAGAATCTAAATCTGTGGGAAACACTAAAGACTGTTATTAAAATAATGAACTCCTGCAATCTATTCAAATTAAAACAATGTTCCTTTTTGTCTTTAAGTGAAACCCACAGCATCTTACTGGTTTCAGGGAATTGTTACACTGGCATTAAAAAGGAGCAACAGATGAAGGGCTGAACAACAAGCAATGCCACTAGAAAAAGCAGAAGACAATACAGAAGACCAACAGCAGTGTGTTACCTAGTTTTAACAAAGTGATATCTTTCAGGTACTGCATCCACAATGATGATTTTTTTTGAAAAATAAAAGGCACCAACCATTTTTTTCCCACAACTTAACAGAGGCATTTAGCTCTGGTTTCTGCTATTCTACATGTTATCATGCAGTAGCGGTCCCTGCTGAATCTTTTCAGCATCTACACAATCAAAATCGTTTTACTTTTGTGACAAACAGTTCTCATTCAGTCAGACTAGGGCACAGCCCAAACACTCAGCTACTGGCGAGGCATCTGTAACCAGATACGGAGCACATCTGGCAGGCCGAACCTCTATTCAACCCTGCAGTTGCCTCTTCAGCAGATTTTAAGGTGGGTTCAACACCACAATAATGAAACATTTGCTTGGGTTTGTTACTGGGGTTTTGTAATCTATCTTAAGCAATAGACTTGTTGGAGATTTTTAAAAAGAAAACATTTTAAAGTTTGTGAATTATATCCTTTGCAATGAAGCTATGAGCAGTTTTCATGAGACAGATTTCAGTGGACAGTCTTTTGTCATGGATTGTGTTAAATCCATGCCAGTCAGAATAATTCTGTTCATCTGTTCGTCTAATTTGAATTTGTACAACCTACATTTAGATCTTGTAATTTAGTATTTGACACAGGAAATGGAAATTAACAATTATGAGTCATAGTAAATTTGCTCTGTAACTTGTCAAAAAGAATATATTACCACAATCTGAAAACAGTTCAGAAAGAGGGACATTTTTATAATACTGAGAATGTCCACTGAATAGGAGAGAGGCTTAAACTTAGTATTGCTCATTTATAACTCTAGAAAAAACATTTTTCATGCTTTAATCTACAGCAGAGGGGCAGGTTCTCTGGCAGCCTTGCTCTGTATGGGGATGGGGGATTTGGAGGGAGAGACAGTGTGGAGGGTCCCGTTGTTTGAGCCCACATCTTTGTAGTGGCAACTGAGGGGATTCACTGCAACTCGTAGAATTTACATTTTGTTTGGCCGGAGGGGTCACATGACAGCTGCAAGCGAATGCTCAGAGGAGCTTTCTGCTTTCACTTGACACTGACAGGCTGTGAGACGGTCCAACACCACAGAGAGAAAATATTCCCTCTTTCCATGACATCACCCAGGCCAGCCAGGAATAGGGGGGAAGTGGAGGGAGGAGAGGGGGCACAGCTGGTGGCAGCCGTAGTACCATCTGCTACTGACTAATAGTTCATGCTGCTTTACTTACAAACTTGCACTCCTGTGAACCAGAGTGACGGCTCTATGGTCATAGTCGCCATCAGAGTCTTACATTGCTTGGCACAGTCATAATTGAAGCATGTTTTTTCATTTTTAAAGGAGCAGCACATCAGAAAATACCCTTACTGATATATTCCATATATCCATCCATCCATCTTCTTCTGCTTATCTACTTCAGGGTCTTGAGCCTATATTGTTGTTGTTAAATAAGAAACTACATTGAATCCATATAAATACTCAACAGGCTTGAAAGGTGTTGGTATTTTAAGAAGAATATTCCCCAAAATATTTAACTGTCCCTTTAAGCTCTTTACCTCTTAAAAGAAATACAACACAGATAACGAATGTTAAAGCTCACTCTCACACATGCAAAGACTTGTACTCACCATACATCTTTCCCTCATCTGAGAGGATGATTTTTCTGCGCCCACAAGGAGGATAGATGGCCAGGGCCTCCTGGAAGCTCTGTTCAATGTCAGGGCTCCACACCCCCTCGGCATCATTGTCTACGGGCTTGTCTGCCGAGTCGCTCATCCTCTCCATGTCCTCGGCAGGGCTCTCGCTGCCGCTCCAGCTGCTGGGATCAATTGTGGCGGTTGGGCTCTCCAAGCTGAAGCTTGGAGCAGACTAGGGAGAGACCTGGAATTCCCAAGAAAATACAACACAACCCAATCGTCACTATTGCAACAGAACAGCAGAGAGCTGCTTCCAAAAAACACAATGCACACTGTTAGTAAAGAGCGCAATATGGAGCGGAAGCAGCCAAACAAGCTTGGACATCACCAAGAATGTTGTTGAATTGATTTACAATGGATGTTATGGGTTTAAACAACTGAACATCTTCTCTCATGGACTTCCTACTAATTAAATGACAACGCACAGAGCAAAGTACTGGGAAATTACGTTGTCTACCTTTTTTCAGCACCTGTGAAATTGCTTACAACTTTATATATTCTTACAAGCTGTAACAAGTACAAAGTCAGGGTTGTCAACAAAGTTGCTAGTTTGATTCCTATAGGGAAAAAGCATTGACATGCCTCATTACCACTGCTGCTGAACTAAAGCACCCAGTCTCAAAGTCTCTAGTGGACAACAGGAAGATTGTGTGTACCACTGACTGTGAAAGGAAACATTTCTATGAAAACAATCATAAATGAAAGAAGAAAAAAAGGATTGAGACTACTAATCCATAGCACTTACATCTCCACTCAGCCACAGCCATAACACACTACGGTGGCATAAGGGAATCAGACACCCGAGCAACACAGAGGAGCTGGAGCCAAGCTGCTCACACAGCTGGAGAAAGTCTCATCTCACCAGTGGCTACTGACACGACCAACAAGCTCCTGGTGAACATGCAGCTAATAAAGTGAGGACTGTCATTATGCCAAGACAGTAACATCAAGTAACATAAAACCATAACACAAGCTATCCTATATCGTATGGGAAATAATCATTACACCATTATGGATGTTGTGACTGATCGTGGTACCAGCAAAGTGAAATGAGACTCAGTGCTGTGGTCAGTATGCATTGCTGTGCCTTCATGAATGGAAAACATTCTGCACAAAGTGACATTAGCAGCCAGAGTCTGACCAAGGCCTCCAAGGGATGTTTAATAAGGTAAAGAAATAACCTAAAGAATTATCAGAACTCACATATCCATAGGTTCTGTGTCGAGTGTGGGCAGTGAGACTACAGGTCACTCATGGATCACTCATTAAAGGCTGTAAAGGCTGACTTTATACTTGATATGTATAGCATTATGTTGTGTGGTTTAACGGGTGAATAAAGTGCAAAAACATAAAACTGTAAATGTAGATTTTAAAAGGGAACAAGACAGACCTTAACCTTAACCCCAACCCTAGGCAATCAATATGTAATTTTTGGTTTTTTTTAATTGTTCTCCAAAGTCTTGGCAATCAGAGAATGAAGAAAATAATAATTCTGACACACATCAAAAACTATTTATATTTCTTCCAAAAAGTAGCCAATTTTGCCTTTCTCCAAAATATAGGTTTAGGGTAGGGTTATCACCTACGATGATGTAGATCTCAGAGGGTTAAAAAATTAGAAGATTGTTAAAGTTTTCTTAGAATTTACCATTTCCAGATGTGTTAAATCATTAAGTGTCACAGCTAGGACGTCAAACACAGCTCAAGCAAACAGGTTAGTCACCACACATGAAAGAATAAGAGCTTCTGAAAGGCAAGTTCTATAACCAATTCCTAGAGAGGAATACTCTCTAGATAACAAACAGTTAAACCATTGATGAGTTTGTATAGGTGTCGTGATGAATCTGTGAAGAGGAATTACTCTGACAGAATGCATAAACTACACTTATTTCAGTCCTTTTTCCAGTTCAATGCAGCCGTCTACACTGTGTGCCTCTGCTTCAATCAGGCTGTGCAAAGTGCTTATTTTAGACTTCACTAAAACATACTAATTAGATAGTTGTATATTAGGCACTGAGCTCAATCAAGCAATACTATCTGCAGGACAGCACTGTGAATCGTGAATCCAATGTTCACACTGACTGACTACAAAGTATGAAGTGTCATCACCACACATCTGATGTAAAAGTAAGCATTCAGTAACATTTCTACTTTATGTCTCACAAGTGACTTTTTACTTTATCCGCTAAAGCCAAAAAATACAAACCAACTGGACTTCCAATACAGAAAGATCTCAGACTTCACAATCAAAAGTAATTTCATGTTTGACTTTATCTCCTAACAACTGACTGAGGTTTCTCTCTGGTCCTAATCCCTCCACTTTCCAGACAACTGCTTCCTCCCTGAGCAAGATCCTATTCAAGCAGCACAAGCTGTCAGGAAGTGGGAATAGTAGCATATGCTTCTTCCAGCATGTCAGTTCATGAGGGGGAAAGGGGGGATGGGAGCAAGCTGTTGGGGAAAAAAACTCCCAGAGAGCAGAGAGAGCTTTTACTGAATTCCGTTTTTGTATGCTGACTGCTGACACTGCAGAACTAACTCACAAACTGATGAGGGAGGGGAAATGTTCCCATTTCAACCACTAAAGGGCTGGACCTCTTTCTGGATGTGCTCCTCTTAACCCAACCAAGTGATTATCTGTGCTAATCAAATCCAGCTTGCATTTTTATGGCAAAATATGATTCTGAAGAAAACGCTCGCCTCTGTCCTCATGAGGTTCAAGCATCAAATCGGTGACATTTCTGAAAAAAGAAAAAAAAAAGAAAAAAAAACAGCATTTTTCAATAAAACCTTGTATCTAGTCTTATGAAACATTCTTTACAGCTTTTTAAAAGCACAACTGCAACAAATCTCCAAGCTAACCCAAGTAAAAACAAATACTATACCTAAACTTTAAAGTCTAATGCTCTTTCATCAATAAGCTGACATGTATGTTTTGTATCTCCCTTTAAATTTCTGTTATGTTTTGTAGGAACACTGGTTCTCTGTTGTGGTATGCTATGGTTGGTAAAGTGATACTTTAATCAGTCTTGAGAGACACTGTGGCTTTCTCCATCGTGCTTCCCATCCTCTACATGTGCTTTCCTCCAAACATTGCAAAGAAAAAAAAACTTTTGAAGAACTCCAACAACACTGTATGAGCTATGCCTGATGGAAAATGTTGGGCTTAAAAACGTGTAAATATGAGATTCATAAAAGCCTATAAATGCATTTACGATGGCAGTGTAAGGGCATTGTAATATCTTCTAACATTCATCATCATCAACTTGTCCCAATAAAAAATGTGCATCTACAATTTACACTGAAACACACCAAATTGCTAACACCCAAGAAGACATGTGGAGTGGAAAAAAATTAAAGTTGCTGTCACGTTTACTGGTAGGAAAGTGAGTAGTGACAAGATGTACATTTGGGTGATTTAATAGCAAAGACAAAAAACTTCTTTTACCACAGTTTTGTAGTGAATAATATTTTGTTAAGTATTTCCAAAAGTATAAATTTGATTTTGATATTTCAAGTTCATGCTGCTCTCTTCTTTTACCACTCAACCTCACGTCTTGGTGCTTTCTAATTCAGCGTTGCAATCTCTGCTTAATTAATTAATTATTAATGCATGAATAATTGAATTGAGATAGTTTGTTCCTTTTTCACTGAGTAGCTTTACTTTGTTTTCTTTACTTTCACTTTAATTACACTTTTTTCAAGTGAAGCACCATCTGAATACATTTAAACAACAAATGGGTAGGAAATCAGGGCAGCTCACAATATTATTTCAGCACTTTTCCTGTGATGCTCATGATATCAGCGAACTGAGAAAGAAGAAAACAAACTCATTAAAACTTAACATGAACTGCCTTATTAAAAGCATTAACATGTCAGAGTTCAAATTTGTGGAAGAAAAGCCTATTTGTGGTGCTAAATCTAAATAGCACCTTGGAACAAAAATATTACTAAAATGAATATTTCCATTAACCTTTTGGTTAAAAAAAAATAAAGCATTAGCTATCAGTAAGGGAAAAACAAAATAACAGATGAATTCATTTGCCCCACCCCAACTTGTAGACATGTTTGAAAGCATTTAGAGAGGAAAACAAATTTTAAAAAAATATCTTGAAGCTGCTGAAATTGCTAAGCATGTCTCACTCTGTAGACAAGCATTAATCCTTCTTTGCTACAGAAATTACTCCACTAACAAGGTTTCTCCACAGGGCTTTTTCACAATATGAGATCAAATGTGTCTTCTGGATGCTGATGATTATCTGAGAAAAAACAAAGCAAGTCAAGCAGCACAAACAACACACTGAACCTGGCAACAAAGAATAAAATGACTTAACTTCGATCCCACTCTCATGAGAGGTAAAAGTTGTATCTAAAGGGCAAACAGAGATTCTAAAAACATTACAATGTAAAGAACAAATGTATTTCCAGGGTCATAAATGAACCAACAAAATTTTATGTTATCCTTGCCACATCAATGGGCCAATTCTTGTTAAAAGTATGAAACGTTGTAGGAGAAACAGACTGAAAAATTCATTGTAGGAAGCATTTTTTTAAATTAAAAATATCACAATGACATATATAAATATATGACTGAGATCACCATATATGACCCTGAACAATCACGTGAAGGTTCAACATGATATGAGGGGTGGGTTATCTCACTATTTTATGTCGTAGACGCCCTTAACGTAAACTTAGCAAAAATTGGACTGGTTGTGACACAATTAGAGAGACGGGCAGGGAATCTGCAACCAATCTTAGGTGCAACTTAAACATAAAACAAAATTAAAGACAGCATGGTGGCTGAAGAACAGGAGTGAGGGGACCAGAATGAAAGAACCGTCAAAGCAGTGAAGATGAGGATCACCAACTTTAAAAATTAAATCAGAGTGAAAACAGGATGCATTTAAAGAGCTGAGTGTGAGCTGAGCCTTTAGTCCTGAGATGAAATGACAGCATTTTTTTTCCAGGCAACCATTTACACAATTAATCATATGATCACATAAGTTCAACTAAATACGTGGGCAGAACTGCAGTTCATAAATAAAGATGAGATGTGCTTCTGTCCTACAAGGTCATCCCATATTCTTTGGGCCAAATCACCAACCCTTACTTTAAAAGGAAAGAAAATACTGCAACATGTTTGAAACCTTATGGGTTCATACAACAGGTTATATAAAGCTACAAGATGTTCTAATTAATGGCCTCTTAAAGATCTGACAAAACACAAATAAATCTAATGTCCTTATCACCAGTGTATTTCCCAGCTAAAAAAATGACAATGCCTTTGTTGTCATTAAATGCACCACAAACTAATGATGGATTTTTTTTGCAGTCTGACATGTCAGCAAAATTGTTTCAAAACAGTCAATTGATAAATTCTGAACAGATCTATTAATGTGCCACAGCTGAAATTACCTGGTTCAACTGC
The DNA here is from genome assembly GCA_015106735.1 of Paratilapia polleni. NCBI lineage: Eukaryota > Metazoa > Chordata > Actinopteri > Cichliformes > Cichlidae > Paratilapia > Paratilapia polleni. The sequence continues at coordinate 47,401 of VUQI01061517.1, forward strand.
ATGCAAAGAACTAGATACTTCTGCTGTGTGAAAAATGTGAACAACCTGGCAGTTGTCAATGAAGACGGTCTCTTAGTGCCTTAGAATCTGAAGACTAATTATGTCTGTCAAAAGAGGGTATGAATGTCACCCATAGTAACACTTTTGGCTTACAGATAATTGCATACTTCTGTCTTTGCAGGGTGTACACCATAGAAATGGTCTTATTTGTGAGATACAGGGTAAAGATGGCCCACAATGCAATAAGTGAATGTGGTAGCTAAGCAGAGTAGTAGGTGTGACATGGAATTATGGGAAATTACACTTACCGTGAGATTACATAAACCACTCACCAAGCTGGAATCCAGCTCCTTAAATTAAGAGAACCCATTTCACCCATCAGACAGAGCAAGGTAATGAAATAGCAGATGAGAGGTCTCAAATGTAATTTTCCATGTGGAGTTCTTTTGTGCCGTTATCTCAGAGGGTGCAATAATGATTCTGTGAATGACTTTTGTGCACCCCATAATGGCCCACAGTAGCTAAGGCCACAGTGTGTAAAACTATAATTACCATGTGATTTCAAAACTCAACATTTTTAGCGTGCTGTAAAGATATATTCTGGCCTCTGCATAATTATTACAGCAATGTTAAAAAATATTCCAAGCAACACGTAACCAACTATGACCATTTACAAAGACAGACATTATTGAAATTCCACATTCTGTCATTAAAAACAAATTAATTACCTTGAGGAAGGCATGTTTATGGAATGAAGTCTTTCACAGCAGGCCTTTGAGGACCTTGAGATACAAAACACACTAAAATAAAACTAACCAACTCAAAGTAAAGTGGATGCATGCAGTCACTATTAAAAGTTCTTTCAAACAAACTAAACGGTCCAAACTTTAACTGAAAAAAAGGAGGAATTAAAATATTTAAAAGCAGGCTAAAGTGTCCTACTAAACAATTCAAGAATTTCAGTCTGATTTTCATTTAGGTTTCATTAAAAAACTTACAAGTCTCAAATAAAACAAAAAGAATAAATAAGGCTTGCAATACCAATTTCTAAAGGTCCTGTACGGGCTTGAAAGCTTTCTTATGCTCCCTCTGTTATTGGCAAAGACCTAGTGTTTATTTCATACCTCTTTGAACTTCCAGGCTTAAGTGCCGTGAATCTGTCTGCTATCATCTCTCTCAAATCTGAGGTCTTCATCCCACTACCCAGCAGGCCACTGTAGGATCAATCTTTGTTTGAGATTGATTTACAGGTTCTGTCAAAGCAGCCCTCTCTACCTGCCTCAGACTGAGAAACAGGTAAAAACAACAACATGATCTGGACAACATCAGATATGTCGACAGCCAAGAAAAGAGGCAAACCTAAAGGTCTTCCACTTGCACAGCAGAGGGAAAATTGACTGTAAATCTCAGAGACAAAATCTCTCCTTCTGAGGATACATCCCTGCTCTGCCAGTAATATCAAAAAATACATTAAAAAAAACACAATTTACCATTCAAACATGAAATGTAATGAAAGCTCAGGGGACATTAGCCTATCAAAAATTTGCAGTGCATACCAGACGGCATACGCCCATGTCAGAGTGGTGTGCAGTGCGAGAGGAACACATAAAGCTCAGGAAATTAAAGCTGTAAATAAAGGTCCGTCAGATAAAGGATCTCCTGACAGTTATGAGAGCAGAGCAGGCAGAGGGCTGGCTGCTGGCTCATCCAGGACGCGTGCGGACGGGCATGAAAAAACAAATCACAGTGATGAGCATGAAGGCCACCATTTGCATTTGGCGCTGCCAATTCACACTGACGTTCATCTCTTTTCTTCTGCATCTCCAGTCTTCATTTATCCCCTTATATACTTCTTTTCTTGTTTCTCTGTAGTCATCTTTTCCTCTCCTGTCTTTTTTTCTCTTTGCAACTCCTGCATACCACACTGGACTCCCCTGTCAGTGAAAGTGTCCAAAAAGGCCTAAAAGGTGAAGCCAAGTGAAATTAATTCAATCAAATGTTTTCTTTGTTTTTTATATTTTTTTATATTATATTAGTATTTTATATTTTTTATTTGATGCTATAGTTTCATATTTCATAAATTTAGCAAGTATTTGTTTGTTTTTTTAAAGAGTGGACAAAAAATTTTACCTTAAAACGTCACAAATTTTAGACATTTCGTAAAGATGAGGTTACAGCACATAATCATAAACAACATCATAATTCTTCCTAAAGGGACTATTTCACTTTTTAAAAATGTAAGGGTTAGAGCTGTCACGATACTAGAATTTCAAACTACATTGACAAACAGGAAAATACTCAATACCATTTTCCACAGGGGAAAAAAAATATTAAAAATTAAGAGGCATTTTTTAAATAAAGATTAGAACAATACAAACAACAAAATTAGTGACAACTCTATTTTTAAGTTGTTTGACATAGTGCAAAAAAGACAGAAACATAACTGTAGTATGTGTATATGTATATATATGACAAATAAACAATAAACAAATGAACAATTTTTTTAGCACAAATAATTGTGTTATCCTGTTAAATTAACACTGTCTATTCAAACGGGCAGGACTGATAACGTTTGCTGCCTAGCTCCCACGTTAATGTTATTAGCCATAGCCGCTAGTCTCAGCCTTAATGATAACAGGTGGGTAAAGTGGCTATTGGGTAATTGCTAATAGTTCAACGGCTGACGTTAACATGTACACCGGCCAGGTTAATATTCATGATAACTCTTTCATACTTCAGCGCTGCTAAAATGGGAGCTTTACTGACCTTATGAAATTCCTGATAAAGTTAACTACTTCAACTGCTAGTGAGGAGAGGGGCTGCCTGTCTGCAGTGGTGCTGTGTCAAGTTGTGTCAGTTGGAGGAGGCAAAGACAGCACTGTCGGTATCGATACTTTAGCAATCTGATAGTAAGTTTTAGTATCAATAAGTATCTGAATATCAATTTTTTTTTGACAACTCTAGCAAAGGTATACCTCAAATTAAAGCAAACTTGTATTAACGCAACTTGTATTATCACTGGTCAGGAATACACTAGGGTAAGGCTTAATCAAAAATATTGTATTTAAAAGTTTAAACAATGTATTTTTCATGTAGGCTCTCTACATCGGAGCAAAGTACAATCATGAGGATGTAACATCTTAAAATAGCAACAAAAATGTAAGATTTTTCCACTATTTGTATGATTTAGATTTTTATTGTTTTCATTGCTTGTTACAGAGTTAGACACTACATTAAGATGCTATGTGCCGTCTTCCATATTTGTACACCAGAAGCCAAGAACTAGCTAGTATGCAAAGTCAGTGGAATTACGTCATACAATGAAAAATAAATTAAAAAATACAGTTTGTCCAGTGTTGTAATAGCTGCAACAGTGGAGCTATATGGAGCAACAACTGTGAGTTTTTAAGAGTCGGGTCTTCAGCAATGAGCTTGCAGGTGAGAGCCACAACAAAAACCGTAATGGTGCGTTCACACCAAACCTGTAGCTACATGTTCACACGTACAATGTGCAAAGTGCAATGAGGCAAACTGACACAAACTGTTACCAGGTGATGCAAATACAGCTGAAGCTGCGTTCCACAAGTTAAAATATTTCAAGTCCAGCAAAAAATGTGCTTCACACTGCATTGCAAAACCCCATCAACTGGTATTCTCCTGGCACTACAGACAATCAGAAATGGAGGACAAGCTTATTGATGGTGTTTGAGGGCAACTGCAGCTGTTCACTTTTAGACAGGGACAGGAAAAAAGGAGAGAGCTTGGAGAAAGGTAAGCCAAATCAGGGGACTTTATGGTAAATTGTGAAAATACGTCACTGAAACTTGATTCCAGCTATTGGTTGTACTCCTCCTTGTCCCAGTGGCTGTTAGAGGCATGTTAGATGCGGCTGTATTCACGTAAGTAACACAAGATGAAAATTCGCTTGGCGTTTGGTGTGAGGGGATGGACTAACACAGTTTGGTTTTGCTCTTTTCATTGTTTATGTTTAAATCATAAAATATTGTCACTACATACACTGGGGGATACTAAAAGATGTATTGTTTGTTAACAAAACAGCTTCCCTGTGTTGATGATGTAATTATAAAGTAACAGCTCCTTGTTGAAAATGTCCACTATTTGGGCCTATTCAAAAGACTAAACACACACACACACACACACACAGACACACACACATTCAAAGTTTGGACCACACTGCTCTCCATCGCAGCGCCCTGGCTCTGATTCCAAACTAATTTACCGGTTACAGCCCGCATATTAATGTTGGGAGCTTGCCCTCCAGTCTATCTGTGCCTTCACTGAATCCAGGGCACCTTGGGGGCAGAAAGAGCCTGGCTGATCTGTGTCAGTCATGATAACACTACAGCGACCATTGACGAAAGGTCTTGTGAGAATTTATTACAAGCGATGACTGGGGAATACGATGCCAGAGAGACTAAATAACCCACATTTGAATACATGCCACAAATTATCCACAGTTTCAGTAAATGAAGTGACAGCATGCCTTTGTTCCATGGATTTCCTTCAACTTGTGGAGAAGCTGAACACCACTACCGCTACTATGGTCGGCACTGAGAAAGGAAGTTGTTGAAGCCGAGATTTCCTGCTTTCATTGCGGTTAAGAGCAAAAAATGTTTATAGTGGTTTCAGAAACTGACTCATCAAATGATTCAGAGTCTATATTGCTTTTTGTCTGTGTTTTACCATGAGGCAGAGCTCATTTGTCTTTTTTTTTTTTTTTCCTGCTTTCAAATAAGAGCACCAGACAAAGTTCAAGTCCAAGCGTCGAAGAAACACATCAATAACAAGCGGTTATGACATTATGAATTCTAAATGCCTTTTTCCAGAACTAATCATTGAGATTGCCATATGGTAAGCATTATAAGACTGCAATATTAAAGTGGTATGACTTCAAAGGGTGAGAGAAGCTCAATCATTTGGTGCTTTATTTAAAACTAGAAAGCCTCAGACTTGCCGTGCTCCTTTTGAATGAACAGACATCTGCTACTACTTGAGCAAAATGGAAGTAAACTTAAACACAGCCTTCCGTATGTAAGGAAGGAAAAAAAAAAAAAACAGTGTTGCACTAACTAAGGTGGCTGACAGGGCCAAAGTGCGTTCAGTAGCTGGCAGTCATTTTATGGCTGCAGTACTGAAGCAGATTTACTTAGATGACGTCAGTGGCTTTGAGCCAGCTTTTCCTTTTTGGTGGCACTCTCCACTGGCCTCAGTGGGCCCTGCTCAAACTGCTGAGCAGCAGCGCATACTCTAAAATTCCCTTTCTAGACCAGGGTTTACCTCAGGGCACACACAGTCTGGAAGCCTGCAGGAGTGTCCTCTTTTTAAAGAGTGCTTTGACCATGGAAAACACTGATGTTTTGATGTGATTCAACCCCTGCCACACATCACATCTAATTACACAATTAATATCTCCATGTCTAGATTCAATCACAGATCACAGATCTTTTTCTAGCCTAGAATTTTCATAACAAAAAAAATAATAATAGTGTGAATTATCATTTAATTTAAAAATACAGGACACATAATGTGATCACATTCCCATGAGCATTTACACACCAACAAATAGAAAACATGCCTTGTTGCACCATTGTTTCTACATTTATCTCCTTTTCATACATATTTGGTATGAATTACTGTCCCAAAAAAAAAAACAAACAGGAAAAACAAAGCCATAAAACATCATGTCAAAGACATAAAAACTAAGTATTAACAAACAAAAAAAAAAAAAAAAGAACAAGTCAGCAATGTATTTATGTCTACATATAATCTTTTTTCCTTTTTGGATTGGCAAAACCTGACCCTTTATCTCTGCGCATACACACACACACACACACTAGTAAACACAAACAACTGCTAAAAGCCATAGTCCATTTTAGTGCAAAAAAAAGGCTGCTCATTATTACACTATATCAAACCCACTGTGGTACCAAATAGCTATCACCTTAAATTCAAATTATGACCATGTGTGAGAGTCGTGAACTGGTTAAGCTTATCAACTCTGATGCTGTCATGTTTTTGTTTTTTTGTTGTTGTTTTTTTTTAAATAAAAACTGCAAAATGCTGACATCAAACTCATGGCCATGGTGCTTGTACACAAATGGCTCACATGCAACTGTTCTTTTTCTACAATGCATTAATAAAGTCTTCCACCTTTATTCATGATCATTTGCAACCTAATGTATGATTATAGTTCTGTTTGCATTAGGACTGTAATAAAAGCTATATATATAAATCAGATGGCATCCTGAGAAGTTAAAAACATTGATGCTGTATGGCACAGAGTACAAAGGAACTTCTCTCCAGCAGTCAATTAGAAATGACTGTATCGCTTAATGTGCTATTAATCCAAACAGTCAGGAAGCATTTGACATTACTACTAAACGCAGAGTTTTATACTTCTTCATTGGTAGAGAGAGCCTTTATCTTTAGCATCACTCAGACTCTCAGTGTAACCTTGCAGGCTGGGTAACCACAGGTAATTCCAGTTATATCTAAAGTATATCCTCAAGTGTCATGAGTAATTATGGTCATATTCTGTCATTATTAAGGCTTCAAAGGAGACTGTGTATATGCGTGACACCAGGCTCAACTAGACCCTCATCAGTGACAGGAGAAATTGTATTTTCTGAATTCATACATATGCCATAGTTTCTTGTAAAGCACAAAATGAGAAAAAAGATTGATGATGTGACAAATGCTCTGCCAAAATCGAGTTCTCTGAAGGCCAGCAGAAGAAAAGAAGCATCTCACTTTGCTCCAAGAAGTAACGCTGTCCACTGTGCCTCACAAAAGCACATTATTCTGTCCTCACTTCACAACAAATAGACTACACTCTCTCCAGTCCTGCCCTCTGACCTCAATAAGGCAGCGGAAAGGAACAAAGACAATATATCCAAACAGCACAACTCTCATTAGGATAATTATCTGCATCAGCTTAAATTTCACTTTCATATAACCAAATACGAGGTACACAATCTATACAGGGTTAATTCCAAAGACTTACAAACTACAGACTAATCTTGATGTACTGAAAAGCATAGCTGTGTGCTGCAGTCTAACAAGCTACAGGTAATGCTTTATCAGCACTATCATGGTTCAAAGCAAAATGGAGTTTGAAACCTGCTGGTTTCAGAGGTAAAGCTTCATTGGGTCAAACAAAGACAACATCCTATTCTTGCACAAATGTTATGCAGGCTTCCATCCAACAGGTCCACTGGTTGCATAAGCTGAAAACAAAGCATCTTTTTCAATCCCAGATTTTTTTTTTTTTTCTTCTAAGCAAGCAGATTTACACTGTGACATGTCTGGGGGTTGCGCCTCACTGCATTTGAACTGTTTCCAGGAAATTATAGCACCCCTTTCAGATTAATTCAATAAATAATGCTGTCCCTATTCCATGTGGGGTTTTTTTGTCCCTTTATTTTTACAAAGTTACACTGAGTTTACTGTGAGAAAATGCTTGTTTTACATTATGAAAGCGGAGCACATGTGCACTTGTTATAACCAGTTAATTTCACATTAAACAGTGGAAAAGGTGGAAAGAGGTGGGAGGCTGTAAGTGCTGCAGCCACAGACTTGTCGTAGTAGTAGTGATGGAAAGTGGATTTATTTCAAGAACCTATTTTTAAAGCTTTGTCAGTCTTTTCACCCATTTTCTCAGTTATGTCACTTCTCCTGCAAAGTTTACTATAATACAAAACAGCAACTTTCACAAAATTAGCTTTTTGAAGAGGCAATTGCTTGGTTATTTTCCTCAAAGCTGGTTATAAAGTACTTGAAGCCAAGTGATGTCAAGATGAGTGAGATACAAAAAGGACTGGAGATCTCACAAGAGAATACATTAAACATCAATATATTGTGTAATTTCAACTAAATTATTATGGTAAAAACCCCTTGATTGATTCGTGTCAGCATATCAGAGTTGTGTCAACTGACATGCTCGTGCAAACCAACGCCAATCTGACCATTTAAAAGAGCAAATACTCAGTAGAGTGTCACTGGGAAACAAAGTGGAAACAAATCAGAGTCTGGTAGGAAAGGGGAGATCTTTTAGTTTAACTTTACTTAAGCTGATGAAAGCTTTGGTCTAATTCTCATCACTCTCTTTGCATAATGGTCATGTTTCCTTCCCGGGAAGTCCAGAAAAAGTTATGTGGATGAAATCATTGTAAGGAGTAAAACTCCTCCAGCTGGCCTGCTGTTTTAGCTGAGTAAGCATTTCCCAAATTAGAGGAAGGAAAAGGACAACAATGAAGGAAACCCCATAAATCTACACAAACTCCTCTAAGCAGCTATTCATTTAAGCTAATTTTTTAAGCTAATTTTCCTCATCAATAGAGACCTTTTATTACTATTTTAAACCATAGAAAAAAGCTCAATAGACCAAAAAAACTACATTTTATTATATATTTTTTGTCAGACTGGAAGGTTTGTGGCATAAGTTACCCCGGGAGAGCTTCAGAGGAGCTATAATGAAGCCCTCAAAATGAAACAATAAAGGAGTTTGGGCTAGTCTTTCCCTCCGGTTCAGTCGGTTTCCTCGGATAAAGTGACAACATGGACAGCACCACACGAACAAACATTTAAAAGAAAATACTTACACAAAACTTCGATGGCGATTTAAAAAAGCGCCGTCAAATGCGTAGAAGCAACAAGTCTCGCCACAGTGTTTTCTTCGAGGTGGTCCGAAAATGCTCCAGTGAAATCTCCAACTCCCGGCTGAGCCAACTACGGAGAGGAAAACAGCAACGTTTTCAACCGTCATCTTGTCCAAAAACTGTTATTCGTGCAGTGTATTTTTAGTTCATCCTGAATCCCACTCCGAGTTTCTGACAATCTGACACGGGGGCAAACGGGTTCTGAGGCTTTTATAGGGGCGTATGATCAGGCTTCTTTTCAAAAAATGTGAAAAATGTCAAAGATTTTCGCTGCTGTGTCAAAGCCATAGGCTACAACAGTGAGTGTTCAAAGTGAGCACCCTGTTGCAACAGCGGCCATCTATCTCCGCGAAGGAAACAAACGACCTAACGTTACTTCACGCTATGGGACAAATATTAAACAACTAAATAAAGCCAACATTTTAATACACTGTGCAGTATTTCCAAAAATACGTAAACTAATGCCCCAAATGAACAGAAGTCTACAACCACTTTGAATGCCTGCAACTACCGTTGAAACTTACCTCGTAATTGATATCTCATATAAAAATGTCCCTTTCTTTTGGTAATGTGATGTTACTGGGTATTTTGAATACTATGTCAAGTTATTCTGGTGTTTCTGGGCCAGCCAGGAAGGTGTAGGTGAATCGCTTCGCGCACTGACAGAGATGCGAAGAATGCTCGGAATGAGAAGAGGAATGAAATGAACGCAGGGAGCGAGTTTGCGCCGGGGCGGAGCGAGAGGTGGCGTCATTCCGAGCCCAGCAGCCAGCCTGGGCAGCAGGCAGCAGCGGGGACAGGGAGGGCACTAAACATCCCAGCAGAGGGGAGCTGACGCCTTCAGGGACGCGAGGAAAATCCGATTTCACAGCTCCGCAGCCCACTCGTCATGGAATGGATCCCACTACAGGCAGTCCGTTTCAAATGTCACTCATGTCATGCTTAAGCCTATAAAATAATCCACAGGTAATCTTAATAACTGAACATATCTGCCACTGCTGGTTCAGATTTTTATCTACAGTACTGTGCAAAAGTCTTGAGCCACCTCTCATGTATTTATATTTTGCTTCCAAGGAGCCAGACTTTCTTGTAATTTTTGCTCAAGTGGTCTTGAGCAATAGTTCTCCAGGCTTTCTGAAGGTCTTTCAAAAGTTTCTCATCTTCAGTCATGAACAGTGTCTGAAAGTCATGTCCTTAACAAATAGGAAAATCCAGCAAAGACCTGACACAGGACCTGAGAGATGCATCTGGCCCTTCAGTTGATCCATCTACTGTTCACTGAAGCCTCATCAGAAATGGTCTCAGTGGAAGGGTGGCTGTCAAGAAGCCATTCTTAAGGAAGGGAAACTGGGAGAAAAGGCTGAGGTATGCCAAATTACACAAGAACTGGACTGAAAATCAGTGGCAACAGGTCTTATGGAGTGATGAATCCAAATTTGAAATTTTTGTTTCATATCTGAGGAGGTCCAGAGAGAGGTACAACAGTGAGTGTGTACAGTCATCTGTAACACACAGTGGAGGAGAATGTCCTTCAAGAAGCCTGGAGAACTATTCCTGAAGACTACTTAAAGAAATTACAAGAAAGCTTGACAAAGAGAGTTCAGGCTGTCTTGAAGAATAAAGGTGGTCATACCAAATATTGACTTTCAAGTTT
>VUQI01061520.1:0-18731 GCA_015106735.1 Paratilapia polleni
TCCTGTTACAGTACCACACTCAAATTTAGCGAGCTCTTTAGAATGACCCATTCTTTCACAAATGTTTGAAAAGGCAGACCGCATGGCTAGGTGCTTGATTTTATACGCCAATGGCAATGGGATGGAAAACACCTGACTTCAAAGATTAACAAATGTGGCCCAATACTTTTGTCTATACAGTGCATCTGCATGTGTGTTACCTGTGAGCAGCTCTCGGATCTCCACATCTGTGGTCTTCCGGAGCAGTCGTACTAGAGCAGGTATGCCTCCACAGTTTTTCAGGGCAATCTTGTTGTCATCATTGGCTTTGCCATACACCAGGTTCCTCAGGGCTCCACAGGCGCTGCGGTGCACATCGGTCATCCGGTGGTCCAGCAGGTCCACCAGTAGCTGGATTCCACCCTGCCGCCGGATCTGAGGACAGAGCAGGGGGAAATATATAAGGTGGGCAGCAGAAGGACAATATCGTGTAACAGTGTTTTTATTTTACCTGAAAGATATTAGAGCCTGTTTATCCCAATCCCCTCCCAAAAACCTTATATTCTGTGAATAGTATTTTTTACCTTGTCAGTACTAAAAGAAATAACGGGGGTAAAGTGGTACTCTTCACACTGATGCAAGGTTTATTTAAATGCTAGCCACAACACTTTCTGTCCCATCAGCCCTCTGTGTGTCTGCAGCCCTCCCTGCTTTCCTCTGTCTAGACGAGAAAATGTAGGGCAGACTGGCTGCTCTCCACAAAAACAAAAGTAGTGAAAGAGATTGTACAGAGTCACGGCAGTTGTGCTTGTCTATCACAACTTTTGTACCACAGCATTAGGCCTTATTATGCTGATGCTTTGTGGCTGAAAAGCTCTCTGGACACTGGTTGTTTAAAAATGAGCAAGTTCACATTTAATTAAAAAGAAAAACCAGCACAATTATGCATGTATTTAAATAAATCAAAACACGCCCAAATAATACAGTCAGCAAAGTAATTACTGTAGCTTTACCTCATTGGAAAGGGAAACAAATGTATGGTGATTTTTCACTAAGAATAGTTGGTTAGCTTTAATCCAGGGGTTGACCAAAAAAATCTGTGTGGAACCACAAAATGTATTTGAGCCTTTAAAATTACAAACTATAAATATTATTTATAAATGAGCCCATCAATATCATCAAGTGAAAATATTTTAAATCTTTTACCACATCTGACTACTGCAGTGGACTATCTCTGGTTATTTGGTACTTTAACTGTGAATTTTCATCATAATAACATGTTTTTATTGTATTTATTAAATTATAGAACTAAAATAAGGAAAATTATTTACTTATTTTTATTATTTATTATTATTATTTACTTATTTTTATTACAAACAAAACAGAAGAATTGTGACATGGGAGATGTATTAGAATGTACAGGCCTATTTTAAAGGCCACACTGAGATGAGACCTACGTGGAAATGTTTGGCCATAATGCACAGCACCACATTCGGCAAAAACCAAACACAGCCTATCAGCACAAACACCTCATACCAATTGTCAAGCACGGTGGTGGAGGGGTGATGATTTGGGCTTGTTCAGCAGCCACAGGACCTGGGCACCTTACAGTCATTGAGTAGACCATGAACTCCTCTTTATACCAAAGTATTCTAGAGTCAAATGTGGGGCCATTTGAACGAGAGCTAAAGCTTGGCCAAAATTGGGTTATGCAACAAGACAAAAGAATTAAGGTGTCACAACGGCCCATTCAAAGTGCAGACTGCGACCTGACTGAAATGCTGTGGTGGGACCTTAAGAGAGCTGTGCATAAGTGAATGCCCACAAACCTCAATGAACCGAAGCAACGTTGTAAAGAATAGTGGGCCATTCTTCCACAACAATGTCAGAGACCGATAAAGTCATACAGAAAACAATTACTTCATGTTAGTGCTGGTAAAGGTGGTTCTACAAGCTACTGAATCATGGATTGTACTTAGTTTTTCACAGGACTTTATCCAGTCCTGTTACTTTTTCACATGACTGTAGGCACTAAAATACTTGGTTAGGTTTAGACAATAAAAAGATTTTGGTAAGGATTAGGGGGAAAATATCCCATGGTTAAAATTAAGCCCTTTCACAACAGTAACCTTGCAAGTTGAAAAATGACGCTTATGCTGTGTATTTATGCCAAAGGGTCATTTACAAATGTATACATGTGACAGACTGCTAGGGACAGATCCATCTTACTATTGCCTAAACCAAAGGACACCTTGTGCGCAATTTTGGAGATGCCAGTGGCTTTGAAATAACAGCAGTATTTGACACCCTGGGAATGAGAACGGGCTGATATCTCTCAGTTTATTATTTCACCACTCAGGCACCTTCCTCAAGGGCAAAAACAGCTTGGCCTCTGGGTTGTAGTTTTGGCAGCCCTGCGCTAAATGCTACCATACTTCATCAGTCATCTCACTCACCCTTGTCTCTCCCTCACTCTATTTTTAATGCCTGTTGGCTTATTGCTGTTTGAAGAACTTTGTTTGCCCTCAAATCCATTGCCTCCATGGGGATTAATAAAGTGAACAGAGCTGAATTGAGTTGACATTGAGGAGGCAGATGGAACTGTTTTCTGCAAGACACTGACTAGTGACAGCTCCAAAGGACAGGAGGAGCAAGTGTAAGAACAGGGTTATAAGCAGAACTGGGTTAAGTGTGCCTAATGAGGAGTTGATGCCGTCTGATGTGGAGCGTGGTGGAGCTCATGCAGGTGTGCGCGTGTGCAGCAGAGTTTATTGTGAACAAAGTCATGTCTTGAATCTTTGATTCTTGACGTAATGCACACACTTTCACATATTGCAGTGCAGAGATTACCTACTCCATTCAGAATAAATGTTGACATCAAAGATAAAAGCAGACAGAGCAAGAAGAAATTGGGCAGATTCACAACCTGCTCAGCGTCCAATTTCTCACCATGTGTGAGGCTATTGAGGCATTCTTTGTCCTACAGTACATAAATTAAGTGCATTCGATATAAGGCCTCCTTCATTAAGTGCTAAACAGGTATACACATCTTAATGCAAACAAATTAATGAGGTTTTTCAATGTGTGTATTTTTGTATTTATGTCAAATAAAACATCTAATATATCCGGCTAGATATTAGCAGTTTATTAGGTTTCATGCTGATGATCTGCTCATTGGTCTCTGGTACCACAGAGCTCCACTTCCTCCTCCTATGAAAACACACCAGCAACCAGCTAGCCAACACATTTTTAAAAGCAAAAGAGGAAGAAGGAGGAAGAAGACAGCAAGTTAGCAAGACACCAAGCAGCTGTTATTCTCATTTTAAGTCTTGCAGCTAAAATTAATTCTGTGCTTACTTTATCTTTATAGCTGTGTGCAGAGATCAATGGCAACTCGTACAGTATGTACAAGTTATATCATAGTATAACACATTATTTTTACTCTTTGTTAAGAAGGTGCAACATTTAATTAGTCATTTTAGTCATTGTAGTTTGAGTGGCAGCTATTTGCATGCAGGTGTACTCCATGGAAAAATGAATTAAAAAAAAAACAAAAAACAAAACAAAACAGCAGGATGCAAGCACAGCCAGGCCAGACCTAAAGCATGATGGGCTTTCAGTTAATTAGATCAATTTGCAAACAGCTGTGGTGGAAAGGAGTATCAATCTACATAAATCAGTCACAACAGCAAAACCTCTGGTTAAATATTCTGTAGGTCCCCCTTGTGCTGCAAAAACAGCTCTGACCCACTGGGCCACGGACATCTGGGCATGTCCTGTGGTATCTGGCAACACTTTGGACTCTTTGTGGGCTCAAGCCGATCCTAAGGATCCTTGCACAATGCCAATAGACCCTTTGGGTTTCCAAACACTGGGCTTATTCGGGCGCGTCCCATGGATGTTTGATCGGATTGGGATGTTGGGAGTTTGCAGACTGGGTTGGTGCCTTGGGATCTTTGTCGTGCTCCTTGAGCCACTGCAGTGCAGTTTATACGGTGCGGCAGGGTGCATTATCCTGCCTGTGGAGGGCACTGCCACGTGAGGTCTACAACAAAGCGTTGGTGGGTGGTGTCACAGTAACGTCCACATGAATGCTGGGACCTATGGTTCCCCAGCAGAACACTGCATTGTAATAGTGTTGTTGTTAAAGTGTTCACTTTGTTTAGTGGTTTTATTGTTGTGGCTGGTTGGTGTAACTGATGAAGAAAGACTCAAAAAGACTCAAAACACAGTTTTCTCTCATGGCGACCTATGATCGAAGATGACAGTGCTTGGGTCCATTTAGATCAACTCAGGCATTGACAAGTGGTAGCAGTAGCAGTAAAAAAGAGACATTATCAGACAATTTGGACCAGATCCGAGCCTTAGGTCTCTAGTGCACTGTAAAGTCAGCTAAACACCCATCAGTTACTTGGCTGTTTGCAGAACATGTTGGCACCAGTTCTGCTTTTATGCATTGTGCGTTTTTAACCTTTTATATATATATATATATATATATATATAAAACCTATATATATATGTGCTCTTAACTGCTTTATTGTTTCATTTCTTTTGCCATCTTTATTGTTTTATCTAAATTTAATCACAGTCGTTTCATCTTTTACTTTTTTTGCATTTTGCATAGAATTATGTGGTCTTTTTACTTCCTGTGCTCTGTTTCAAATTTATGTTGCTGTAGATTATTTTCTGAAAAAAAAGCATTTTGTGATGCCTGTCTGTGAAAAGTGCTATATAAATAAACGATTACTGTATGCTCCAAAATGTCAGTATCTGTAATTTCAGGAAGGCCCTGAAATGCTAGAATAAGCACAGGCACTATGCTTGAGGAGAATTATTGGTGAGTCCACACAAAAGGCACTGTGGAGATGTTGCAGTATTATTTCACCATTTGTCTGTTCTTAAGTATGAAAGAGTATTTTTATGTGAGTACACTCACTCACCCAGTCACTTTTTATAAAGCACCTTACTCCCATCAAATCTTACATGTGGCACTGAAAGCACTGATGAAACAGTGTATGCTATCTTAATGTTCATCTGCATAGCAGAGGAAACAGTGGGAAAGAATTTCAGTGGGTGGTTTGATTAAACTCTCAACTCTGAGTAAGAGCCAAAGCATGCATTTGTGTATATAAATATAAGCAACATTATGTTGTAGCACTATGACACAGGGGCCCCCACGCAAGATATTTCATTTCTCCATGTGTGAGAGTCCACTCTCTGGGGAGGTTCCCCTTCAGCAATCGATACCTCGGATTTGATCTTGTTGTCTCCAAAGCAGAGGTGCTGGAGGTAAGCAGCAGCGTTGGATTGGACTGATGGAAACTGATGCTGCAACATCTGGATCACCTCTGGCAGCTCTGGATCCCTCCAGCCAAACTCCCTACAGAGAGACACACACAGAGAGAGAAAATATAGTATGCTTTGATGAATGCAGAGATAGAAATGTGTGTGTGTGTGTGTGTGTAGCTGAACCTGTTAGCTTGCCTCCCTACTGTGACCCTGATTTAAAATGCTTACCGGAGAAGGAAGAAAGAAAGACAGAGAGAGAGAGAGAGAGAGAGAAAGAGAAGCATAAAATGAGGTTGGAATAAATCAAAAGAAAAAAAAGAAAGACATATTAAATAAACACAGATTTCTGTTCTGTTTAAATGATCTGCGCTAACTTTTTATTTAGTTATTCAACAAACATACAAAAATAACCTTCACTGTAACTGTGTGTCATTAGGTCTTTGGTGAATTCTCACTATTAAACATTCACCTGCCAGTTTAGGTTCCGGGTGTACATACTGGCCATATGATTTTACCTTTATCACAACACGTAAGGCAGTTAAATGTGAAGCAGAAATTAAAGGCTTATCTTGGTTATAGCAAAGGACAGCTAATGAGTAAATATGAGGTAATCGGTGTATGAATATAAAATTGAAACTATTTTTAAAGGAGTTTAAAATTGTGTATTTGTATATGTGTTCTATTATTTTTGTCAACGTATTCCTCGGTGGATCACAAAAGTGTCTTTTTCACACATGGGTATGTATTTATACATTATACTGTAGCTTCATTGTCAGAAGTCTAAGCTAGGCCTCCTTTTGTGCGAAACAAGAGAAATCTAAATGCTACAGCATTAAATGCAATTCTGTACTTCCAACTCTATGTTAACAGTACAGCCAAATGGCAAAGATAGAGTTCTGCATCTGTTCCATAAAGAAATTGGTAGTTTGATGTAAAGAACTTGACTCGCTCGCACAAAGCCCATCAAAAAAAAAAATCCAAACTCAATTAAAAAAACTATGAAGGCCATCTGCAGTATCAGCAACTGAAATCACTAAGGTGTTACCAGGATTTTGAAATGTTGTGGAAAGCCTTCCCAGAAGCCTCAGCGGCTTTTTGAAGTTTCGTTCCACAAGAAAACCCAAGTAGCATCCTCAAACTGTTATTTTAAGTCACTGAGCTGGACATCTGTCATGTTTGTGCTGTTTGCTACTTTTAATGTAATTTTCTGACAAATAATATGTCTTGCTTTGAGGACCAGCCCATCCAAGAAGACTGTACATTCTATGGATGCAGCTCATTAACCAAGCTTGCTAGCATTAGTTGATAATTTAGCACTCCTCCTTCTCATCCAAATATGGGAACTTCTAGCTGAAAAGAACCAACAAGGAAGCCGCCAGAAATTCTAAAATACAGGCACCTTGGTGTTTTTTATTGGAACGAGTGCTTGATGTTTAGAATGTGTACTGTGTGTCATACATAGTGAGGGGAGTACGTTGTCTGATTCGCTTCATATTAGAGCCCGACCAATATAGGATTTTTAAGACCAATCCCGATATTGGTGATTTAAAAATCTGATATTCCGATGTATTGGCCAATATTTTTTTTTACCTTCAGACACATGAAACAAACCGATTTCCCTAGCATTTTTTATGTGTAATTACATATTTACTCATGTGTTTGTGGCATTCACAACACCTGTGTTGCCAATAGGGAAGTTAGGGAGTGCCCTCTGGTGGACAAACTATGCAATGTCAACACTGCCAACACTGAGAACATGGTCGAAGGTTGTTTTTCCTGTCACTTCTTTACTTTTTGAATTTTAATTTATCAGACTGGCTAATAGCTAATATCAGCCAATACTATTGGCCAACCAATAAATCAGTCGAGCTATACTTCATATGTCTAGATAAAGAAAGAAGTCTGAGAAAGATCAGAGAAAAAATATATCAGCGTTGATTTAATAAAAGGTCTGTCCGGAAAGTAATGAGACAGATTTTCTTGAGCCAATCAGAAGGGCCGGGCGGCGGAGTCTCCGGGCGTGATGATTGGTAAATTAGTATTATATTATAATTATTATATTATAATTATATCTCATTATGAACTTTTACTTGGAAGTGCTTAAACGGCTGAAAAAAGAGATTCGCACACGTCGCCAACACCTGGGTTCTTCACTACAACAATGCGCCGAGCCATGCATCGCTGCTAGTGAGAGAGTTTCTGGCGAGACAAACCGTGGCAACACTGCCCCAACCTCCCTACAGCCCGACTTCTTTTTGTTTCCCCATCTCATATCCAGCTTGAAGGGACACCATTTTAGGACTGTTAAAAACGTGCAAGTTGGTGTGACGAGTGCTTCGAAAGAGATCCCTGTTCAAGACTTCCAGGCGAGCTACGACGTGTGGCAGAACTGCTGGCGACGGTGTATTGATGCTCAAGGATGTTATTTTGAAGAAAATGAAGTGTTTGTAAGCATATCTTCAAATAAACAAATTTTATGGAATCAGTCTCATTACTTTCCAGACAGACCTTGTAGTTATGGCTTTTCTTTGGCTAGAAAGAAAGGAGCTACAGAAGCTAGTAGCTGCATTTCATGTCCACAGTTTCTCCCTCCTCTAGCTTCCAGGCACTCACTCGCAGCGAATCAAGGCCAGACACTGTTTGTTGTCTATAAAATCCATCAGTGAATGGACTTGGCAAACTCATTGCAGTGAATGTGATGCATTTTCTGGCTGCCCATCGTGCTAGATGAATATACATTTTATCTTATGAATTCCAATTGCATTGTCTAGTAGGGTCTAATCAACACAGTCAAACATTTAGGGATCTATCACGAAGCACGCACAAGGATGCAAAACCAACAACAAAACAAATGTAGATGTTACATGCTGGAATTTATGCAAAAAAAATGCCCCCTTTGCTTCTAAAGTAAAGTGACATTCTACCTTTCATTTTATGTATCTTCTCTGGTTATAACAGAGAGAAGCAAGTTAAGTCATAAATCAAATTAATATGAATGCTGAAACAGTCCAGTTTTCTTATACAATATAAAAAGGAAATGGCTGTGAAGTGTCCGTTCAGTGCATTCTGGGACGATCAATTATGAAATTATTGCGGAATGAGAATACCGAGCCTTCCTCCTGCTGTGATGATAAGTCCTTGCTTCAGTTTTCCACAGCTGCCCTGGTTTTAGCATCCAACCAGGGGTCTACTAGTGCTCTTGCCTAAAGGCATGCTTAAGGCATATACACACACATACACACACACACGTAGAAACACAATAAGCTCACTAACCCTACACATGCGTGTGAGGGTGCGTGCATGAAAGTAGAAACGCAGATTAATGTGAGAAAGATGTGATGTGAGAGAATAAAGCCACGGTGAGGGAATTAGAGAGGGAGGCGGGGCTTATCGATGTAGGCCAACGACAACAAAAGTATCACATTCCTTGACAGCAATGGTTTCTTGGGACTAGCTAAGACAGGCAATGGATCTTTGTCTGGGGCAAACTTTTATTCCCACAGTGTGAGTTAATATTCTTGGGATGTGGAAGGAGGAGCCGATGCTTCCTGGATACTAATATCATCCAACATTTTTCGCCATATGCTCTGCTGCTTTTGATACATAGTCCACCTGCTGTTTCTACTTTTAAATCTGCACCTTTCTACACTTTGATTTGAAGGTTTCTGACAGTCATGAGAAGTTTAGGGCTGCATGCAGAAACCCGTTTCTCTTTGATGTATCTTTTTCTGGATGCAGCAACAACCCAACCTCCCCGTGGAGATAATTTCAGTTCTGACTAATCTAACGTAAACACATGTGCACAAACACTTGCAGGTTTATACCCACATGCACACATCGCTGGGTGCCGTAGGTCAGCATGCAGCTTAGGGTGGCATTAGTTAGTACACACAATCCAGTGCACTACCAAAGCAGTCAAACAAAAACACACACGTATAGACACTCATTGACTTGCATACACACTCAACCATCAAAGGCAGTGCAGAAGAGCCAGGATTAGAAAGCTTTTGTCTCTAAGTTTCATAATGGGCCAATGGGATAAACCCAGTGTTGGAAAAGTGGGGAAAATGGAGAGAGAATCATTTCAAAGGTTATTTGTTTCCCCTCGCCCTTTAAATTCCAATAGTTTTCTCTCTTTCATTTAACTCTATTGTATGAATCCCTGTTTCTTTTTCAGCCTCCCTCCACACACACACACGCTACTGCTGTTATTAACATATGGCAGCAATAAATACGATAAAAGATGGCATAACCTTGACTAGGTCACCTTTTGGGTTAACTGGCTGATAAGACATCCTACATTACAGCCGAGGGAGCTGTCACATGTGTGAATATGTACGTTTATGTCTTTATTAGGAAGTGGGACACTGGTGATAATGTCTGTATGCATGAAGCTTCTCGAATAATCAGTTAAGATGGCTTTTACATCAGGCAGACTCCATGAGTTATGTAAACTGATCAACTAAACAATGATATAACTGCAATGTATTACAGAAAAGGTCCTTCTTTCAGTTTACTTCCTGTTTTATTTTGAAGGTTAGTTCCTCACGTGGCTCTGTCTTTTTACTTTCCTCCATTGTTGTTTTTCCCACCCTCGCTAGTGCCTGACTGACTTCACCTGTTCCTTCCTCTGTGGAATCTTCTCATTTCTCTCCTTTGTTCTCCTGCCTGTGACCCGGAAATCAATCACAGTACTCCATGTCAAAGGATGTCACAATTCCTAAAATGAATCTGGAGAACAGAGGACAGAGCAGCCATGCAGGGGGAGTGATAATTGAGGATGCACAAGTTTATCCTTTGTGGAAGAGTCGTTACCTTCAGCGTACAAAAGAGGCGCGGAACACAGCTGGAACATACAAACCACTGTTTAGACAACTCGTCTTTTTTATTCATATATTGCTTCCGTTATTTAAGATGATCAACCTTTCTGCCCTTCACTGTTTCTCTGTGTGTCATTTAAAAAAGGAGTGATACCTTGTCACATTGCGCCATGTTGTGAATTTCATTAAAGGCGGCCCTGACTATATAAAATGTCATGTGCGCTGTTTCACCTGTGATCATAAAATACAGCTGCTGGGCTGTAACAAAACTATTTATGATGCATTTGTGTGAAGCATCATATTTAATTGATTTCACTTTAAAAATAACGTCTCATTTTGTTAAATGTCTGTTGCCTCAATTCCTCTCTCCTCTTCCTCACCTCCTTCCCTCACATCTCTGGTGGGAGGGACTAAGACATGAGCAGAGGAACTGAGAAGAGGAATGTGCAGTTTGGGAAATGAAGGGTGTGTCCATTCCCTTACCCTCTGTCCGCTCGATAACGGTCGTTAATGTTTCTGCTCCCACGCCACCTGCTGGACTCCCCGTTGTTGGATTTTTCTTGTTTTGGATCGGTCAGTGTTTTGGTTTCTTTTACCACCCACCCAGCAGTCCCTATCAAATCTGCATTTTGGATCCTCTTCTGAACTTTTTGAAGAACCATGACACTAGTTACTTTTCAGATGGCTATTGTAGAAAAGAAAGCATACAGTATGATCATCTTATAATATTCAAATTTAGATGAATTGGTGGGAGGCAACCTGTCTCCAAACAATCGTGGTCTGACTTGGACTGACTGCAATCACTCTCAGACAGATTGGCGAAGAATTGCAGATTGCCAACCAGTTTTAATCAATCTGAGTTAGTCTGTGCCAATGAGCACAACTCATCTGTGACATGTCTCTTTGCAATAAGGAACTCAACTCAACTGGTTGTATTCAGCCTACATTCATATATAAAAGCAAGGTTGCTGAGCACCTATGTCATTTTGCAGTTAAATTGCTGTCCTGCAGCAACTACGTCACTGTTTGTGGAGGAATTTCTTTTTTTAATCTCTGAGGTTCTGGCTGGACTCTGAATGTAAGTAGTTAACATGAATTGTTGTTTAATATGAATTTCTGTGCATGTAGACGGCAACAGATTTGCAATAGAGAGCAACAATTATGCAATTATCAGAGTTAATTGTCGTATTATTACAAACAGATTGTATATAAATTGCCAGCTCGACCCCATTCAATCGCAAACTGATATCAGACTGATAGCAGACTGATTCCGTCTTATTGCCGCTTTATCAGTGTCTTGAGGCACCAAAGTCACTTTGAAGACAGCAACTGACTGCAAGTTGCCGCAGACCTTCGAAGCAACCATTTCAAAGGCAACAAGACTGTGAGTTTATTGCACATTGGTTGTGCCATGGTCTCCAACCATAGTGTGACTGAAGCATTAACGATTTGTCAAAACTTAGATTACAGTCAGTTATGATGAATTTCATTAGTCTGGCACCTTCTTCATCAGAGTACCATAAAGTTGTATTTTATAGACATTTTGATCCACAGTAGATGTGAAACTGTAGATGAAAGTGAATAAAGGTAACCTCAACTTAGATAAAATATGTTTGGTGTGTTTGGAGAGGTCTGTGTATGCCTCCAACAACGCAAGCAAATGGCTTCTTTTACATTCCCTGTGATATTTATGGGTCAGTGTTGGTGCTGAAAATGTGTTCATATTTTGTCCAATCAAAATATGAACACATATAAGAGTCCAATCAAAAGCCAGTTTAAGCATATGCAACCTTCGATGAGAATAGTCTGACCAGTATGAGACTGTGAGAGAAAGACTGAAAGTGGGTTTCTCACACCAAGAAGCTGACATGCTCTGATGCCGTCAGATTAACAGAAAGTGGTGCATGTCTGAATGGGGCTTAAGTTTTGGAACTACATTGAATGGCTGTTTGGGGATGTAAACAATAAATAAATATGTGTATATATATATATATATATATAGCTGCAATGGAGAATGTGAACATGTGTCTCTATTTGTATACATTTTGGCACACTGGCACAATTAAAAGCATGCCAAATTAGCATATAGCTGTTCTTGTTTGCAGTGCACCCATGGATGGATGTATAAGCAGCTATCACTGAATTATTTGGAAACTTTTTTCTCAGGCAAGTTCTGGATTTATAAGGAACATGTTTTTTAAGTTATATCTAGGAGAATTCCTACACTATTACTTTTCACTGAAATATGAGATAATAATGTCCTCACAAAATTACTGTCACACTAAATCTAAAAATATGTGTGTGCTTTGCCAGTGTGAGTTGACTCAGTTATGACTCCAAAAAGGAGTGCAATTTGTGATGCAAATTGCAACAGTTTGGTGTTTTAATTGTCTCCAGGTGCTAACGTCCTGACTTGCACCCATTACTTTTAATGCTTTTCCGGATGCAAAATAAAAGAAGTGATCCACTCAGCACATACATTTTTTACTATTTTAGTGACAAGAACCATTTAGCATCTGATGGGAAACTTTTACACGATAAGCCACACAAGAGGTCCATCAGCACTGATGTTTGAATCGCTCAACTTCTGAACTGGTGAAACAGTGGGTTTCAGCTCTATTACTCAATCAAAACAACATGCAGTGATTCTACCTGCACATCAATGGCCAAAAAACAAATGCTACATGAAGGCCAAAGTGGCACTCTACAATGATTATTCTTTGTCTTTCCATTTTCTGTGTTACAGAGGCTTCCTTCCTAAAGTCAAAGTTGAGAGAATAGGCATGCCACTACAGACGCACACAAACAAGTGGTACTTTATACGTGACACACAATAATCACTCAACACTTAAATGAGGGGAGATGGTTCAGTGGATGTCAGGTGAATATGTGACACACACATATACACACTAACAAGAAACTACTGTGTGCATACATAACAGGAATTGGCAAGAAACACACACGAACATGCAGTAAAGAAAAAGGAATACATACGTGGACACATACACACACACACTCACACACGCACACCAGAGCCTAGAATAGTTAAGGCCCAAGAGACAAAAGTGGCACATCGCAGCAGATCAAACTCAACTCGAGGCTTAAGGCGTGATGCGCTGCAGGCTTATACACACATACAGAAAAACAGCTGTACGATACATTTTCATCTTACTCTCTATGGAAAAAAATGATTCTCCGATTTTCTCTAATATAAAAGTTTTATAAGACTTATGTCTTATGTATCATACTATCATTTACTATGATTTCACACACAACGTACGGGATTAATACTTAGAATTATGTTGCATGAGAAAAATGCAAAGGAGCCACTTTCATAGTAAATCATAGCATGAGACATACAATATGTGTAGAAACATAAAGATTTAATAATATTCTTCGATTTCTTTTCCATATGATACCACAAGACAATCTCCATGGGTGAAAACCGAAGCCAGTGTGGAAGTGCCAAGAACTACAATTCATTGAAGGCTGGCTCCAAACATGAGTCACTCCCCACAGACCTCTGTGTTAAAATATCCAGGTTTGCAGTACAAATGCAAAACAAAACTGTTCTCTGTCACTAACTTTTCCCTTCATGACAACTGTACCAAGCAGCAATCTCCAGGACTGAAAAAATAAGTCAATATGGAAGTGGGAAAAAAATGCAGCTCCCCTAATGGTCACTTGAGGCTGGATCCTAAAGCAAGTCAATTCCCATAGACTCCCACGTTAAAAAGACCAACAAATGGCATTAAAAAGCATGTTTGCAGCCTTGGTGCCAAATACAGTTTTGGCCTCTATAGATAGTTTGTCACTTCATAAGTCTTTTTATTTTCAGGTTAAAGTTAAGGGTATGGCTGCTTTGATTAATTGGTGTGCTGACACACGGACCTGCAGGCAGTAGCTATCTGCTAGGCCTCACTTTTGCTAATTCAAGTCACTGAAATCGACCTCTCTACTGCGCTTGTGCTGTCAGAGCCCATTGGAGCATTTTAATGGAATTATCTGAAAAATAATGTGGGTGAACCACTAGGTGATGTGGCAGTGGCTTTCTTCATCTTTCATATACAGTCTATAAACTGTGCATGGGATTAATTTTTATATAACGCATCTGTTAAATTGTATTAAAGCTCAAAGTTATGTCTTACTAGGGGTGTGGCTGCCTCACCTGATCTAATTTAACTCTTTGAAGTGAACACCATTTGGTGCCTTTGTAACATTTTTAATGCAACCATCTGACAGATAAAAGGGTTTGATGTGTGGTTAATTGGCTAATCCAAGAATTCTGTGCTCCAGTTTTGAGTATGTTTTTTTCTGCATGTTACTTAGCAGTAATTAGTAGGTATCTGTGTCTTTGCAAGGCTTCAAAATGGTGTTCACAATCCAATGGGTAATGAATCGGTGGCTACATCCATCTTTTGTAAACAGTCTATGTAATGTATGGGGCATGCGCCTCTTGTACAGCCCAAAAATACTGCAGTATCTAAGATGTTTACATGTTGTGGAATGTGTTCTGAAATAAAAAGTTCTGAAGCAGCATGACACTAAAATAATCTACCTACAGTTGAAGTGAAACGAGAGTTTGTCTTGTCTCCTGTGTTTTTTCTGCCCCAGTATGCTGTACTATAATGGTTCATTCATTCACAAACTTTAGCCCAGAGCTGTACAAGTTTTTACTCTGTCTCTTGCTTTCTGTGTGTGTGTGTGTGTGTGTGTGTGTGTGTGTGTGTGTGTGTGTGTGTGTGTGTGTTTCTTCCGAAAAAAGAACACAAGAGAATATGGTGCTCCCAGTCCCAAACACTGTGTGACAACATCACAGCAGGGTGAGCAAATACTACTGAGCCATCTGTGAACTTCGGGCAAAAGTGTTCACGCAGCGAATGTTTGCACTGTTTTAATGTTAAGAGTTAAGAAAAGAATATGCAACATATTTGGAGAGCAATGCTCTCGTGGTAGACAGGAAAATCCTGCCAGAACTGAAATATGCAAAGTGTATTATACAAGTATTTTGCAGGATACTGTGGCAATGAGTGAATTCAAAAGTAGGGTGTTGTAAATATTTTATAATATCCCCTATGAAAAGTTTAGCCTGGAAACTTTAAATCAGTTTATACTTTATGTAAATACTTTATGCAGATGCTTTTAACAACATATCCCTAGAAATTCACAGGTAAGAAAAAAGCTTGTTATATTTAACAGCTAATAAAATGAATGTGCTTTTATATTGGCTAAATAACAGAATTAAAAATGTGGACTAAATTCTGTATTATTAATGCACTAACCCCATTACATTTAATTTGGAGAACTGAGATAATGAGGGATGCTGCCTTAACTTTTACTGATGCTCAAGTATATCAATAATTAAGTTATTTAATGTAAGCACTATGCAATGTAAATCAAAATGTGATTGAATAATTTAAAAAAAGAGTCCCGGTGGTGTCTGGAGGTCTTCCTATAAGGCTAGATTTGACCCAGCAGACTCCACAAATCAAAAAATTGGGCCATGCAAAGCCTAAAAGACAAAACTTTCTGTCTCTGCTCACAAAACATGACGTTATAATTTAGGGCAACCTCCACACACAGAATGAAGAATTTCTTCAAATGGTAATGTCTTTAAAGTGATCCGGTGAGCCTTCCGTTCCAAGTGCAGCTGACACATTCAAGTCTAGTTTTGAGCTGAAGTGCTACAGCCACTTTGTAGAACTCTGGCTAGTTTATTCCCTAGCTCTGATACTGGACTAGTTTTAACGAGGATTTTAAAACTATTTAAAAGTTTAGTCTTAGACTATGAAAATACACTGCAAAAACAGGCAATCTTTACAGTGGATGTGCTTAAAAAAGTGATAAACTTTCAGTTAAAGGAGTTTTGTGGCTCACCTGACTTAAACAAGTTTTTATTGGAAGTTTAATTATCTCCAAAGTGCAGATATTTTCAACACAAGACACCAAAAGAATATCTGTGATCCAAATGTCACCTTTTTGTTCCCCCATTCTCTTCCTTTTTGCTTCAGACACTGATGTGCTTCCTTGAACTAAACCAGCTTTTTGTCCTACAGATGACCCATGTTTAACAAGTCAACACTGAGAAGAAAAACACATTCAAGGAGAAACGGCGAGAAAAGAATTGAATACTTTTAGGTGAGAGCGTGGTATATAGTGAGAAATTTCCTCTCATAAAATGTGCATATCTACATATATGCGTGGAAATGGATGCGTGCCTGCATCTGTGTGCGTGTCACTGACTCCCCTAAGAGAGCCTAACATTTCATTTGGCGACTCAGTGGACTGGGACAAAGTACTGACGAACCGTCAATCCCCTCTTTGTTCCTAACCATCCAGGTGGGCTATCTCGCGTCACCACTTGCTTAGGTATGTGTGTGAGTGTGTGTGCGTGTGTCTCTGTGTGCGATCGTGTCACCCACAGCCAAAAACATTTACACCACAATACGAGATGCCAGGCTGCAGGCAACCCAACAATTAAACTCGGTAAATAAATAAGCTATCTATGAATTATGCATTCAGAAAGCGGGGCGAGGCTGTGATGTGAGGGCTGCAGGGAGATGATGCTCCCTGCTATATCGGGCTGAAAGGATTTCCTGTGAGTCAGGATTTTTGAGGAATAGAGCGGTTTGAAACCAGAGAGCGAACTATGCGATTTGTGTCGGGTATGTCTGTGTGTGCGCTCCTACTGAGGATTGTCAGTGGGGGAAATGGAGATTCGTCTGATGACTCATCCCCCGAAAGACAGACAGAAAGACAGACAGACACGGGGAGCGACAGGTAGAAACCTGCAGAGTAAACTGATAGAAAAAGAAGAAAGGTGGGAAGGATAAAGGGAATTTGAAACACACTGACAACGGTGCTGATTCACTGCATTAACTTTTCAGCAGGGCATTGCACAACTTCAGGTGGCTGATTAACAGCAAAACATTACAGTGTATTTATAGAAAACCAGAATTCAACAGAGCAAGCTCCAGTGTTGCACTGTTTAGCAACAAAGAATAAACCAGCAACACGTGGGGATCTGCCCACAACAAATTCAGCTGGTAGCTGCAGCAATTAGGACAGTAACTGACTAAAAATGGACAGCACTCGTTAAACACAACAGTCAGTGATGATGTTTGTCTGTCGCTCTCCTTCTCTCTAAACCAGTAAATGGCATCTGTTCTTTATGAAGGAGCACACAATGAAGATGGGATCATGTACAGGTGTGTATTGCATTAGCTGTGTGTCTCATACTAATGTAGTGTGGTACAAAGAGTCTAATATTAAATCCATACCTTTATGAAAGTTATAATACTCTGTTTTGCTGAAACCACAAACTGTATATAACAAATGGATCTTCACTGCATCATCACCCATAGATAAGTGTTAGGCCTCAAGCTGAGCATTTTCACCATCGCCATCTTGGTGTTTTGAAGCCCGACATGAGAAATGAGGGGTGGATCTGACTGTGAAACCAAATTTAAGAAGGGGGTGGCTAATTCCTATGGGCCCAAAAGTTGTTGGTCCCCACCCTTAAAACAAGTCATAGGACTTTTTCCTTGAATTAGTGCCAGTGGATTAGTGAAAGAGGATATAAACAGCAGTATCCCATGTTAAAGTTCAGTGTTTTGTTGACCAGTCCATCCACCTCAACCTCCTCTGGACATTGCCTTGTGGTTCTAGGTCACCTCACTTCCTTCTTTACTCCTGTCATAATTACCACAGCCATTTCTATCACAAGGGCACTGCCAGAGGACATATCAATTTGGATCAAACAAGCTATGGAATTTATTTATTTTTTTCTCATAATGTGAATTATGAAGCACAGAGGCATTGACGGCATTATTAATGAGTTACAGCATCACTAATGCTGCCTGATTTCAGTCATCAGTTAGTCCTGTGTGTAAACAAGGGGGCTCTCCACTAAGCAAAAAAACAAAACAAAACATGATGAGCAAGAAAAAAAGGTGTATAAATTAACAAAGCAACAAAGTTATTAGTAATTAAGAATAATTGAGTAAGAAAATAGCAAAAAACAACAAAACACACAAGGGCTGCTGTAGAGGGGTGTACTGCAAAGCAAGTTCAACAAAGCGAGGCTTTCTTTGCCTTAGCTGGCTTGACAAAACCTAAAACCTCAGTTAGAGATATCGGGTATCGTGACGGTAGCTAACAACTTTCTTTGTTAACTCAGGCTTTCTGCTTGGGGTTCTGTGTTCACTCACATAAAATGGGGCATTTGATGAGTCATTCGATTCTTCTTCTGCACAAAATGGATTAACTGAGCACCGCCTGCTCCAGTCACAGACATAATCAGAGGATCTATAAGGAACATAAAATATATTGCCACTCAGTCCACTCTTGGTGCTCCTGTTTATTTCTAACATGACAGCTGCACATTAGAGCTCCTAAACTTTAATCTGCATACCTTAAACATTAAAGGTTACTCAATGTGTTCAGCTCTGACATTCTTCCATAGCCTAATAAAGGAGATGTGGAAATTGCTTTAGTTTGTCGCCAGATCAAAGTGAAATTAATTTTATTGATTCAACTTGATGATAAATATCCTACAAATGTAACTCATCAGTTTTCTAATCTGTGTTCTACTAGCTGCGATTCCAGCAGTCTTTAAAAAAAAAAAAAAAAAAAGAGCCACAT
>VUQI01061520.1:18751-34111 GCA_015106735.1 Paratilapia polleni
AACGATTTTAAAAAAAAAAAAAAAAAAAGGAGCCAAATTAGGGCCAAACATAAAAAATTTATAGGCCTACTTTTCTGCATCACCACGTGAATGTATACAACTTCCAGTGACAATGCAACGCAGTGTTTGTGCTGCTGTGTCTGTCCAGCTAGGCTTCATTCAGTGGTGTTAAGCTCTACAGGTTGCATATATAAAAGGTATTCCTTCAGCAGATAATCTATATCGCACTTATAGTATACTGTAAATAATAGAGTCAGTGAAAATATGGCGCTTCCAGGCAATTTTAAACCAAAACTCTGAACATAAACTGCTAACCAGGTTAGGTGTTCAGCATAAGTTTCCATGGTGATCTAGCCAGGTAAGAAGAGAGACACCTTTGTGACATTGATAACTCTGACTTTAAACTCAATTTAGCTTGCTAACCCATTAATCTCGCTTCACAGTAGTTCACTCAGGTTGCTACTCAGCACAGTGCCATGGTAACCAAAGCAAAGCACTAGCTAGGAGGTATTTGTGTCTGTATGATGCACCCATATGGTTTATGGGTTCACCTTGGTAACCAATCTAATAAGTTAGCACTCCATTCTCTGATCCATATATGGAAACATCTAGCTCCAACCAAAAAAAGAAGATGGTAAAGACCAAAACAATAAAATCAAGCCTTTAAAGGCAAGTCCACAAATTAATTTGTGATGTGGCTACATCAATCTTTTATATACAGTCTATGGTGGTAGAAAAATGCATTACTGGAGTTTTTTAATGGCACATTTTCATATGCACAAATGTAATCTTTAACTACAAAATGACATTACACATTAAAGCAGTGTGTGCTTGTGTATGTGTGTGTGGTGACCCTACCTTGGTCTCAGTGTGGAAAAGAAGTTACAGTGAGAAAAGGAGTGAACTGGTGAGAAAGATGATAGAATTAAAACTGAGGCAGGGAGAAAATTGGAGAAAATTAGAGAAAAAGAAAAGTGTGTGTGTGTGTGTGTGTGTGTGTGTTTGTGTTACGCAGATACTGTGTTTGTGCGTGAGGGTGTGATGGCATGGCTGACTGACTGGCCTACTGAGGCTGGACGAGATGAACGAAAGGTCAGGAGATGTCAGGCAAAGCTGAAAAACACACACATGAGCACACACAGTCCATCTTAACCTTGTGACTGAGTATGGATCAGAGATTCTCAGCGTGCTTGAGAGCATGAAATAAAATGAGGCACTTTTATGATCGGGTCAGATCCTGTCTCGCACAAATCTGTCTTCGTGTTAGCATGAATGTTTCCATAAATTACTAGAAGCCTGAGGGAGGAAGTGCGTTGGAGTACATAAGAGGCTGTCTCCACAGTAACATGTCTTGATTTGCTGGATTGTGCCGGTGTGTGACTTGACAAATCAGCTAAATGACATTTGTTTGAGTCTTTTAGACTATAAAGGTACCATTAGTGAGCCAGCTGTTGACGGTGGAAATGACCTTGCATTCCCTCGCCTATTTTGATGCAGACAGCGCCAGTGCAATAAATTATTTTATCTATTTCTTATTAATTTCCACATAAATTCTATTTTCGCACCTTCATAAAATCACACACATTTTTACATTACTGAAGGTGACTTTGTAGAGGACGAGCCAAGCAAAGTAGTAACTCTGAAAACTATGATGAAAAAATCTTAATGAGTTTATACAGTCGTGAAAAAGAAAGCTTTCATAAGACTCTATGCAGACCTGTGAAACACAAAGTACACGCCATGATTCAATGGCTTGTAGAGCTACCTTTAGCAGCAATAACTTTAAGTAATTTTTTTTTCTGTATGACTTTATCAGTCTCTCACATCGCTGTGAAGGAATTTTGGCCCACTCTTCTTTACAACGTTGCTTCGGTTCATTGAGGTTTATTTTATGCACAGCTCTCTTAGGGTCCCGCCACAGTTGAGTTGAAGTCTGGACTTTGACTGGCCCATTGCAACACTTTGATTCTTTTCTTTTTCAGCCATTCTGTTGTAGATTTGCTGATGTGCTTGGGATCATTGTCCTGCTGCATGACCCAGTTTGGGCCAAGCTTTAGTTGTTGGACAGATGGCCTCACATTTGACTCTAGAATACTTTGGTACACAGAGGAGTTCATGATTGATTCATTGACTGCAAGGTGCCCAGGTCATGTGCTCCAAACCAGCAAACTGATAAAGAATTTTGCTTTTATAGAGGTGCTCACACTTGCTGATGATTAGTTAATCAAATGCATTTGTTTAGCAGCACCTGGCTGCTACTTGCCCTCTTAATTCCTGTGGAAGCAGTAAGGTTGTACTTAGTTTTCCACTGCACTGCATATTATATAATGCACTGTGAGCTAATGTTACCTCACTGACTACCAGTATTTTTAGTTATAATTAGGTCCCTGCAGTATTGTTAGCTAATTTTTGGTCCTTTATGCTCAATCATCCAGGTAAGGAAATCCCAGAAGGTTGATTCTGTCCAGATGAACAGAATCAACCTTCTGGGATTCACTCATATTGTTTTTTTTTTCCGTTAGCATCATGAACTAGCATCACGTTAGCATATGTTACGTCTCTGCCGGTATTTATTTATCCCAGATTTGGGAGCTTATGTTTTTATTATTAAAATGCTTTTTTAAATTTGTAGTTAACGTGTTAACGTTCCCTAACATGTTTCAGTCAGTATCATCAGCCAACGTTATGTCCCTACCAGTATTGTAAGCTAGTTCCCTACCAGACATACAGTGAGATAGAGCGTTTATAAGGCAACATTTAGCAGTAACTGTGGTAAATGGATTCATGTCTATCATGGCTACAGTTTGTGTTTTTATAATTTTAAAACATTTGAAGCTTCCAAAGTCTCAAAACGAAGGAATGCCATTTTATTCAAATTGATACACACAAACAAATATGCCAGTGAGATAAATACATAAATATAGTTATGAAGTAAATAATAAAATAAACAATTGTCACAATAAATTGCTATATAAAGATAAGTGCTGCAACTTTTGAGCTCAGCTTAGAGTGAGATTTGTATCCTTGTGTTCACCTCACATCAAATCAACAGAATATTTCTGCTGTATATTTTATGACACCTAGGTATCCATTTAAAATGTTTTAAAGATTCTCCAAGAGCAGCATTAAGCTCTTTATTGGTATAGCCAATAACAGTCTGAGTTTTACTTAGACTGGAAAGGAAATCACTGGTATCTCTGCCAGTACTGTTAGCTAAATTTATGGGTCTGGCCAGTATGTTAGTTTATGAAATGGGCTCTTCAGTGAAAAATAGTGGCAATTTATTAAAGCCCCCCTTAAACTAGAAACATAAAAAAACAAAAGTGTTGGGACAAATCAGAAAACCACACAGGCTAACCGTTATAAAAAAGTATGCTGGTGACATTATATTAAAGTTAATGCTAATTGTGTTTTTTGGGTATCGGGTGAACTGAGTGCGAGATTAACACTAGAACCGCTAGAATCTCAAACCCCCTAGAACGGCCAGGGGGAGTCATTTTGACCTGCAACAACAGCAATAATGGCAAAGAAGTCATTTCTTGAAGAAGTTAAATGGTTAATTTTGATCTATTTTTTTCTAATTATAAGATTTGACAAAGTAAGCATTTAAGGTTAGGCTTTAGGGGTGTTATTATGATTTAGATTATTTCATTACAGATTGTAAAGGTAAAATATATATTGGAATTCACTAATAAATAAAGGGTACAGCAAACAAAACAACAGCTAACACATCTAAATAATTTAATTATTGTAGAAGAAGAACATTATGGAAAAGTTAAAAATGAATTTTGAATAACGTGGTTTTAGTTTTGCTAAAATGAAAAAGCTGAAAAAAAATAGAACGCTTACTGTGAAACAGATTGAACAGCTCATTGCCTACATTTTAAAACTTCCCTCATAGCTGGCTACAACACAAATAAGAAACACATTTTATTAAATTAATTATTGTAAAACAGTGAAAGTTTATCACACCATTCACATCTGTACTGGACCTGCAGCCACTGTCTCCTCGTCCACCGTCCTCAGTCTGCAGCCCTTCACCTCCTCAGCTCTCCTGCTGAGGCCTGAAACCTGTCCGATCCAGCTGCTCTGCTTTCAATTTCACTCTTTATTTCCTCAGATTAGTACTCCTTATTCTGGACTTTCTGCTAAATTCAGCTATGGTTCCCCCGCTGCTTTACACAACCAGCAACCTGTCCGGTTCTCCAGGCGTTCTGTCACACACTCCCCCACTCTGACCCACTCTGCCCCGGCTCAATATCCCAGCCCTGCAGTAATTCTTCATCTTTTACCTAACTACAGTCCCCTATATGTTTATCCATCAGTCACATCTAGCTAGCTCTGGCTCATGTTATAGTAGCCTTCATATAAAAATGTGTGTAAACAATATGTGCTACTAGGCAACCCAGCATGCAGCGACTGGTGTTTTTACACTAATTACTACGGGGTCAAAATGATGCCCTCTGAGGCTCTAGTTATAAGTGGTCATACTTTTTTTTCTTTTTATCCCACACACCCCAAAATTCACTCTATAATGAATGAGCCCATTTTAGTTAAAGTCATGAAATATGAGATGATGGGGTTTTGATTTAACAGAATTACATGATTTTTAAAATGCCAAGGAGTCAAAATGATCCCCTTGGCAGTTTTAGTGTTAATGGTGGCTGTCTACAGTAACATTGAAGACTAAAAGAAAAGTTCTATATTTAGGCAAATAGATTTGTTTGCTTTCTGGAGATGAGAAGATTAATACCAGTAAAGCAAAAATCAAAAACAGGTGCCAAAATGAACACCGGGCAAGCCACATGAATACAGTCGACACAAAGCGAGTTCGGCGATCACCCAGACAGACAGACAATGGAGACAAATGAATGGCCGAATAAACCAACAGGTAGATAAATGGATGAAGGTATGGATGGAGAGATGAAAAGCCAAAGGAGAGAATGAGGAATATTCACAACGTAAAAAACAGAGGCTCTGATAGCCATATTCCTACAAATTGCAAGCAAAGCAGTCGATATTTAGACAGATATTTTAATTTGTCGTCTTTCTTCTCATGTTATGCAATGAGGTGATTAAACCCTGATCTGGTCTCCAATTTAGAATTCAAGTAATTCTAAAATAAAAGCGATGGCTGCTTAATACAACACTAAATGGGTGACAATACAAATGTGAAATGTTGTCATGCTGCCAGTAACATTAACATCTGCTTCTGATATTGGTGCCATATAGAGAGGATGGAAAGATTCAGTGAATGAGACAAAGGTAAGATAGATAGACAGAATGTACATATGTATAAATAAATAGTTGGATTACTTTGTCATTCTTTGCTCGGCTTGATTTTGATTCCACACAAGGAATTCGGGGTCGTACCTATCGAGGGGGGACAGGCAGAGAGAAACAAGAAAGAAGTATATGTTGGCTGTCTGGCAACAAATTATTCAATAACTGTCATAATAGTGATAATTAGTCAATAGAAATCAATATGTAGCCAGTAGACTCATCTTTCTCTCTCAACATTTTGTTATCAGGCAATGGTGGAGGAGGTGGGCAGGGTGGAGGACATGCACTTGGAGCAGGTGGTGGGGAGATGGCGAGTATGTCAGGTAAAGAGAGGGTCTTAGGACAAAACAAACAAGGTAAGCCCTTGTTGCTAAACAAATTTAGCTAACGGTGGCTACATAAACATAGCTTTAGGGTTTAGGTAGATTTTAGGTGGCCTGTTGGTCAACTTAGCTGTTGAATGATGACAGAATGTAATGTCATCCATTACATATGAATGACTTTTTCATCTATTTTAGTTCTGTTGTATGATTGTTAAGTGGCAGACTTTATCTCAGACAAGCAGGACTGGTAGCACAGTAGCAGTGTGACGCCTGTTATGTGTAGACTGTGTATATTTAAATCATTTTAAATTAGATGTTACTGCAGGGTTTATATATTTTTGGTAACTACTTTAGCTAGCGGCAGTGATGCATGCTACAGATTTTATTTTTACTTATTAAGTTGGTGCTTTTTAGAATATATGCAAGTCATTATCTTGCCGAAAACAATCAAAAGCTTTATTTTCATTATGACTTATACATATATACATGCATCTCCAAAAATTTGAATATAATTCATAATTTTAAAAAAAAGGTTCATGTATTCTATATTCATTACACATAAAGAATAATAATTCAAGCCTTTTTTGCTTTAATTTTGATTCATATGGCTTATGGCGCATGAAAATCAGAAATCCAATATCTCAAATTATTAGAATATTTCCTAAGATCAAACAGAGCAGAAATATCCAGCTTCTGAAAAGTATGTTCATTTATACACTCGGTACTTGGTTGGGTTGATCAGCTCGTGGTGCTGCTGAAGTGTTATTGAAGGTCAGGTTGCTTTGATTGTGGCCTTCAGCTCGTCTGTATTTTTGAGTCGTGTGTTTCTCATCTTCCTCTTGACGATACCTCATAGATTCTCTATGTGGTTTAGGTCAGGTGAGTTGGCTGGCCGTTCAAGAGTAACGACATGATCAGCAAACCATTTGGTAGTAGTTGTGGCATTGTGGGCAGGTGCTAATTTCTACGGGAAAAGGAAAGTGGCACCTCCATAAAGCTTGTCAGCAGATGTATGAAGTGAAATCCCCTAGTAGATGCCTGTGTTGACTTTGGACTTCATAAAACACAGTGGACCAACCACCACCAACAACAACAGAGGACATGGCACCCCAAATTATCACAGAGTGCAGAAACTTCCCACTAGACTTCAAATACCTTGGATTCTGTGCTTCTCCACTCTTCCTCCTGACTCCAGGACCTTGATAGACTTGGAGTTCAGTTCTTTTTCTCCTTAGCTCAGGTAAGACGCTTCTGATGTTGTCTCTGGTTCAAGAGTGGCTTTATATTAGGAATTTATTAGTTGTAGCCTCTTTCCTGAAGACGTCTGTATGTGCTGGCTCTTGATGCACTGAAACCAGTCTCAGTCCAAGCTCTCCCCAAGTTCTTGAATCAACTTTTCTTTACAATCCTCTCAAAGCTGCAGTCATCCTTGTTGCTTGTGCACCTTTTCATACCACATTTTTCCCTTTCAGTCAATGTTCCATTAATACACTTCGATACAGCACTCTGCAAACAGCCAGCCTTTTCGGCGTGACCTTCTGTGGCTGACCTTCCTTGTGGAGGCTGTCGGTGATCGTCATCTGGACAACTGTCAGGTCAGCAGTTTTCCCTATGACTGTGTTTGTGTGTACTGAACTAGACCGAGACATACACGGTATTTATACTGTTTGAATAGAAGTTTATTCAAAATGAAAACATTCAGTTAATTTAAGGTACTGAATTTCTGACTTTCATGAGCTATAAGCCATAATCATCAAACCTAAAACAAAAAAAGGCTTGAAACATTTTATTTTGTAAATATAGAATATATAAAAATCTACTTTTTAAAATGAAATTTTGAAAAAACAAACAAACAAACAAACAAAAAAACTTTTTCACAACATTCTAATTTTTTTTAGATTCACTAGTAGATGCATATGCTGCATGTTAGCAAAACATGTAGAAACAGTCCAGTGTGGCTGATTGTGGTGTTAGCACTCACATGCTGTGCTGACCAATGGGCCAATCTCCCAGAAACTGGATAGGTTAAATGAAGGCTTGTGCTAGTTTGTCTTACCGTCAATGAATCCCACACAAAAAAACAGTGAAACTGTGCTCCTGTATCTCTCCTTTTTAGCCACAACCTGATACAGTTCATTCCTCTGTGCGATAGACTGCTGTTGTCCAAAACCTATTAAAAACCTCAGTAAGCCCGTGGGGCATATTGTCCTTCATGACTTAGGCACTGTATTGGGCACTCTGTCTCAGTGTTGTAAATACTTACTTGCGCAGCTATTAATATTCCATAACAAATCCTGTTTGCTAAAAGCTACAGTACACAGCTGCTTTAAGAAAAATACAGAGCCTTGTTGTGTTTTCCCTTGAAAGATTTGAATGTCTTTAATGTGTTCAGCTGCTTACACTGTCACAGAAAAGGTAGGCAAGTCAGAAAGTACTGAGGGATGGACTAAAAAGTAGTTGCTTCTAGTCTTTTTGAATGGGATTTGTTGACAGCAAGAAAGATGTAGCATAATGCTTATCCTTTAACATACTTTTCCAAACATTTCCTCAGCAGCAGAGCAGCAAGCTGATAAAACTGCAGGATAAAAATGTCCCTGTGTAATTATATTCCTGGGGGACCCTCCCTTTAACAAGCTACTCGTATAGCTTTAGATGCTGCGAGCACTGACTTTTGAGTTTGCATGTTGTGTGGCAAAGCAAAAGGCCATGCATTACAAGTCAGTCCTTTAAATGTAGCAGTGCAGATGTGTTGAAGGTACTCAACAATGATGCCAGAGCTAAAGAGTGACCAAACAAATGATGTGAGTGCAATGTGCACAGAGAAATCAACACTTGGACAATGGGTGAAGGTAAGAGCAATGACAACAACAACAGCAACAAGAGACCTAATGACACAAAAAGATACTTATGAGTTTCTAAATTTACAGTATAATAATCACTTCAGCACGAAGTGAGTTCCTCATTAGATATATCAAATTTGTGAAAAAATTAAAAAAGTCTGCTGCTTACACCTGAGCTAAAATGTCACAAACAGACAGTTCGACTTTAATTAGGCTACTTCTATCTTTGACAGCTAGTCTGTGCAGCCATTAGTCAGAAACAAGAGGCTAAGAAAGAAAAAAAATCCAAGACAGGATTGGAATGGTATTTCAAACTTCAATTTAACTAGGACAAAAGAGCGATAAAAACAGCTATTACACTGTCTCTGTATGTGTCTCTCTAACTCTTTTTTATCTGTCTGTCACTGTCTCTCTCTCGCTCTCTCAGACAACACTCCACACTCATACACAGATCTCTCCTGGTCTAGAAGCAGACTTCATGCAGACTTTCTGCATTAACCGTGTCTACCTGCTGCACAGAACGTGACTGATTGCCACTGACAGAGAGGCACTCAACTCCTAACAGTGACAGCAAACTTTTAAATTGGACCTAGAGGTGTGCGCAGGCATTCATATGACAGTGTGAACAAGCCCCAACACCAGGCAAACTAGAGAGGACAGTGAAAGATGTGGCGTGATGTGTGCCTCATACTAAAGCCCAGATTCAGCCAGCTTTTTTCTGCACTCAACTGTCAAATCCTGACAGTCAATTATCTGTTGAGGTGCTGCAAACTGTGGGTGTCGCCATGTCACACGTCCGACTTTGACACCCTTCTGTGGCTTTCAATCAAACCCTTTTTCAGTATTAAAGCTTAATGTTTTCTGGGTTAATGATATTATTGATATTTTCTTTAATAATTCATGTTTCTTTTGGTGAATCTGGCCCTCAGTAAGTTCAGTGAAAGTGGAAAGGGAGCAGAACGAAGGACTTCATTAACAAGCCAGAGCTGATTCTAAGTATAAATGCCTGTCTTTTCTCACCTTGGGTCCTTCTGGATGCTGTCCACTGATGGAGATCGGCCCAGTGCCGCCTCAGGGGGGAGGGCGGGGCCCGACTTGCTGTAAGGCGACTCCGTTGACGGACAGAACTGCAGAGTGCGGTACGGATTGGCGTAGTCGGCTGCCCCACCTCCTGTGGCGAAGCTACCTCTCTGGAAGGTGGCAGCGGCGCTCTGGCTTCCCGTTCGCTGTAAGGGGATTGGGTCAACACCGGGGGAAGGCGGGGCTAAAGTGGAAAGAGGAGCGTAGGGAAAGAGCAGATAATTGAGGACCTCTTGGTACAACTGGTTCACCACTGGGGTTTGATGTAGCCGAGGGATGGGGAGCAGGGGGTCACAACCAAACATGAGCACCGACACAAGGATGCAGATGCACATACACATACACACACACGCAAACACACACACACAGGAGAAAGCAAGACCAGCACCAATGGAAAAAAATGGCACAGAAGAAAATAAGTGGAAGGAAAAGAATAAAAAAAAAAGCAAAAGTCATTAAGCAAATAAATAAAGCAAACTGAAATAATGAACTCACCAAGTGATCATAATTTCATTTGAAAAACAATCACAAAAAAATAACATAAAAAAAGAGATAAAAATCAGACATGCAAGAAACACATGTAAAACATGCATGCACCACACTTCCTTATACAAACTGCCCTTAAAGCACCGCTAGATTACCCCAGTCATTAAACTAGCATGCCACGGAGGGCCAGGAACAAAATAATGCTGCTTTCTCATATGACTTGTCTGTCTCCCCACTACCCACACAGTGTCCTGTGTAGGTAGTGCAGCAATATTGGAAACCAGGAAATAACGGTGCCCTTTTAGAGACCCCCAAGGTCTGCCTTGAGGGTGGTGGCATAACATCCTGACTTTGGTATTTTGTTTGCCTTTTTTTTTCTTTCTTTTTTCAAAAACTACTTGTTTGGTTAACTTGGTTACTTTTAGGCAGCAAAAATCCACTTGTTAGATTTAGGCACTCAAAACTACTTGCTAATATTAGACAATAAAACTACTTGCTAATGTTTAGGCACTAATAACTACTTGCTAAGGTTTAGGAAAAGGTGGTGGTGTGGGTTAAAATACCTCCTTCACAACAGTAACCCTGCTTGTTGCCAAATGATGAGTTGGGAGTGACTGATCCCTCTGACTAACGCCATAACTCACTCGCTTAATAATAACGACACCTTGTTCATAAATGAGCATAAATTTGTTTAACTTCAATAAACCCAACATGTTATTATCCTGCTGGAGCCACTTTTATATATAAAACACTATTCTTTACAAAACATGTCACTTTAAATTAATAATGCCAACATACAGTACAGTACATGTTCTGTATGTTTTTCAGTGTATGCACTGAAGGTCAAATATTCTACTTGCTATGTAGTCATAAAGGAAGCACACTAAAATGTAAATATATTAAAAACTATGTTTAAACAGCTCAGCTGAGGTCACTCTAATTATAACTGATCCCTGTCTCAACATCACCACGTCTTCATTGTTGATCTATCCTATTTTTGCTATATTGAATAGGTTTTCACATTTTTTTTAATTTTAGTGTCTGCCCACAGTCAGATTTCAAATACCATTCTGCTTCCAGGTTTCATCATATGAACACAGTGTAAATATTTGTAGGGTTGGATGTGATGAAAAGTGAATACAATATTCACAGCAGTAAGATAAATGTATAAAGCTACAGTCATCAAGCTGTTTAACTTAGCTTGCTTTTTGTGTAAGATTAAAAAAAAATGTATTAGCTTTTTATAAGTTAGCTTTAGAGGTGCTTATTTGAGGATTTTGCTAGCTTTGGGATGAGCTAGGCTAGCTGTTTCCTAATGTTTCTAGCATAGTGTTGAGCTAGATTGAGGGTTTGATGCTTGCTGTAACTTCATACTTAGTGTATGAAGGTCAGAGTGGCAGGAAAGGCAATTGTTTTTAAACCCCTATTTTAGTTGTACATACTGCTGAATACATTTGCAGTTTGTCAGATTACTTCTAACAAATTTCCCATAGCCTGAGGTTTGTAGCCTGAGGACAGTCACACACTTTGTGTGAAAACATTGTAACATTGTAACACACAGGCCAGTAAAGGCCATTTGCCAAGTTTCACACACAGAGATAAATTATCTTCTTGTTAAACAGCAGTTCAGGAACCATTTGGGTCGGATAGCCATGAGTACACTGGCTTGCCCTGAGGGAGGTGAGCTGGGTCATTTCTTTGCATGTGTGTGTCTACATCTTGTGTGTGTGTGTGTAAATACAGGGAGTTTGTCAAGGCCTGAGGAAATTCACCTGTGATGTGAAATCGGGTGTAAAGAGTCGCTACTTGTTTCCAAGTCTGCTCATCATCTTGATACTCTTTGAACTGACCTTGAAACATAGCCAGGCTTCAACAGGAAAAAAAAAAAAGGTATCTGAAAGACAATGTGGCGTTTGGCTGCTGTCGTGACTCACATTCACATGCACACAGCTGGAGATGATGACTGAGCTATTTTGATGCATCAAAGTGGTTTATTCGTGTGAACGGGGAGCCAGCATGACAGAAATGACCTCAAATCTTTTAATTAGCAGTGTGAAACTATATTTTGGAATGAAACTTTGTGGATCACAGTAATTTCTTTCTCTTGCGCTGGGTGCTTCTCTTTAGAGAAACATTCACAGTTGAGACGACCAAACTGGCAGCACGGCATCAACAACATTTTAGGACACGGTTGATTTGCTTTGATTTCAAAGCACCCAAGCTAACGCCCATGGGATTAATTGAGATTAATTTTCAGCCTTGAAACTAATTAGTTAACAGACTGTGACTGAGAGACAAATTGCCATTGAGACCCCAATTGGATTTGCCTACCTGATCTGGGAAAAAGCGCTACACGATCAGATGGAACCAGGAAATCTCTTATGTACATCATACATATAACACCACGCCATTATAAAACAATTGCCGTCTGAGAGGGACCAGGGTGTGCCTTTTTCTGCTGTCTTTGTGAGGATTTTTTACAAGATATAATGTGATGCAACTCACTGATTTTTAAATGTAGATGATTCCCTGGGTAATTTACACACACTTCAGCTATTTATAGTCATGGACTATTTGAAGGAGGTTTTTGGTTGTCTTCACAGCCTCGCTATTATCTACCCAAGTGTTGCTGTGGGTTAAAATAAGTCA
Organism: Paratilapia polleni; assembly: GCA_015106735.1. Lineage (NCBI taxonomy): Eukaryota > Metazoa > Chordata > Actinopteri > Cichliformes > Cichlidae > Paratilapia > Paratilapia polleni. The sequence continues at coordinate 31,413 of VUQI01061520.1, forward strand.
TTCGCTAATTGCTGTGTGTTACTACAGGCTACAAAAAGTCCTTTACTAGCTCTCAGCTTGTAAGACAATACCGTGGGCACTGCAGCTATTCAGCACTACATTTACTCTAAGTTAGAATGCTTGCAAGAGACACACAGCTGAAATCAAAGCATCACAATCAGAATGTTATTTTCTGTTCTGGGTCAGTCTTGCACCAACTGATAGATCCTACATTTCCCATAATTAATGTGTTTCATTTACTTTACCTGCCTCCTACATGGCCATGTCTTTCAAACACTATGGTCGACTTTGTAACACAAAGCTGTGTCGATCCCAAGCCTAAGTTTGGAGATCACCTGATGACATCATCAGAGTTTGTTTTCTTTTTTTTCAACCAAACTTTAGACACCATCCAACAGGAGATGTTATGGTATGCATCTCTATGTACATGACATCTCTATTACATCTACTATTACATGTCTATGTAACCAGCCACGTAATGCACTCTGGTAGTGTCACGTTTTGAGAGAGAGGGCATCGAGCTCCCTGCTCCTCATTAGTATTTCTCTGGACTTTCACTGGAATTATTTAGTAACACAAGAGAACGTTTTGTAAGTGGACCGCCATGTGGGTTTTCATTTGGAAATCCAGGAACAGACTATCCACAAGAGGTTTCGTCCAATCAGCTGCAGCTCAGTGTTTCCACTCTTGCAGGAGGATGTGAGAGAGGAAGAGTTCCTGTCAATCATCTGTTGTCACTGTCTAGTGGCTTGCCCATCAAGTGTACAGTGCTGGGAAGGGGAGGGGGGCTCCCTACCATAATACAACTATTTTTTAATTGTACTCCCAATGACAAGTGCAAAACTAGTTAAGCTTTCCTCTAACTTCTGAAATGGCCACATTTTGATTCATAAAGGTTTTATTATTATTATTTATTAAGGACTTATGTTATTCATAATTGCAGTTAACTAGTTTTGTTATATATTATATAAGCTAATAAACTCCATCTTCTAAAGTTTGGTTTTATAGGATTAAAATTTGCAGACATTGCTTCCACACACTGAACCTTCTGCTTCCATATGCACCTCCGGATCTCTGCTCACCTTGTCCTCTAATGTTGGGTTTGGTGTAGACTCTGTCTTCATAGATGGGGTCGATGTGGTGTTCAGGAGACTGCAGGGGTCGCAGTTCGGATCCCAGGTGACTGTGCTGACTGCTGTACGAACCTCTGGACCCTGGAGAGCGCAGGATGGTGGAAGTTAGACATAGTGACAAATGGATGGATGTGCAGATGTATAAAAATATTCTCCTGGGATATCACTGAATGACAAATCAGACAGCAAATGAAAACAAATGGTGAAATGCATTAACAGATATGCTTTCATATTAAATGCTTTCATGTGCTGGACAGCTTTTGCTGTAGTTATAGTCATAAATAAAAAATAGCCTTATATCCATTAGCTTAAAAGCAAAAGAATACACAACAATAAATTTGGGGTATGGTATGTTGGGTAAATTACTGATGTGAGCACATCTTAATCTAACTTGATAAAAGATAGATTTCCTTCTGTGTTTTGAAAAAACCCAAATGAAGCCGAACTTCATCACTCTTTAAACTGACTTTTTAAAAATTTTTTTTTTTTAAAAAAAGGTCCAATTGATGTCCTTCATTAATTTTCAGAAAGGACATTTGCAACCTAATGGATTTTAGATAAAACCTCAAGCCAATTTAATTAGCCATTTGCTAACATTTGTTTTCTTTTATATCCTTGTGCTCAAGCTGATTAATACTCATCACACATACATGGAAAGTGGGTTCATGTGACCTTAACAATAATGGACTAACATAAAATTAGACCCTTAAGAAACCCCATAATTTATAACCCCAGAGACCAAATGGTAAAAAAAAGGAATTTCAGTGAAACAGAAACTAAATTGTAAATAAAAATAACAGTCTACGTGCTTAGGTAAAGTGGAAAATGACCAAAAACGACTACAAGACTTGATGGCATTTCATAGAAACACACACAGAAAAATAGTAATAAAATTGCCTTGACCTCTACCTGCCAGGCTACCAGGCCTTTGCAGGGTTGCGTTGGCGTACAGCTCGTGGGAAATCTTGTAGCTATCTGCTCCGATGTGATGCAGCATACGCTTGGTGGGCGACAGGGTGGCGTAGCTCCCCACCGCAGAGCTGAGCTGGTGTATGGGTGACGAGGAGTGGTTTCCCCCTGGGGAGGCTGCCATGGGGAGCGGTGAGGAGGAACCGGCAGCACCTGATGCTACCATATTGATGGGTGATGAGGTGCTGAGGGAGGAGGAAACGGAAGCTGTTGGACTTTTGCCTGAATATACTGTGTTTTGTCCAGAATGAAATTTCCATTCACAACCACAAGAGACATTAAATTAAATCAACCTGCATCAGGACACAAAGATGAATACTATAAATTATTATGGTATAGCAGACATGGTCATCCATTTCTGAAGTTCTCACAAAGAGCTTACCCAATCTCTACATCTACTCTTCAGATAAGATGACACAGTATGTCTCAGCACTCTCCACAAGCAGCTAGGCTGTCCAAACAGCACCAAACAAAGGGTTCCATCAGGCTTGACTTTTTTCAGGGCTCCCCTAAATAGTAAAACCTCACCAATACAGTGTTTAACACCAAAAAAAAAAAAAAAAAAAAAAAAAAACAAAAAAAAAAACAAAAAAATTT
>VUQI01061522.1:0-14494 GCA_015106735.1 Paratilapia polleni
GGGAAAAAAAACAACTGAGCGTTGTTTTTAAATACCACAGCCTACCTGAGTATTGTTACTGACCATGTCCATCCCTTTACGACCACAGTGTACCATCTTCTGATGGCTGCTTCCAGCAGGATAACACACCATGTCACAAAGCTCAGATCATTTCAAACTGGTTTCTTGAACATGACAATGAGTTCACTGTACTCAAATGGCCTCCACAGTCACCAGATCTCAATCCAATATAGCACTTTTGGGATGTGGTGGATGTTCAGCCGACAAAATCTGCAGCAACTGTGTGATGCTATCATGTCAATATGGACCAAAATGTCTGAGGAATGTTTTCAGCACCTTGCTGAATCTATGCTATGAAGAATTATGGCAGCTCTGAAGGCAAAAGGGATCCAGTCCGGTACGAGCAAGGTGTAACTAATAAAGTGGCCAGTGAGTGTACGTGGCGTCTCACTACTGACAGCAAGCAGAGTTGCAGTTTTTCCACCATACACAGGGGGGCACTCTAGTCGTCCTATCTTAACATTTGTATCTACTATCCTCTGTAATTACTGGCAGAACTGAATCAGTCTGTCTCCCTTTGTTGTGCGTCCTGCTTGCTTTATTCATTTGAACTTGAATGGAGGTTTGTCTATTCTGCTCAAGACTGTAGGGTGGAGATTGGCACAGAGTGAAGATGTGACCAAAACCTGATTTAAATTAGATTTCAAATTCCTGACTTTGATTTATTTAGGAAGGTCTGACCTCTTTCTTTTGACTTATAATCAGCAGGCGTTCTTTCTTTCTTTCTTTCTTCAGCACTACATTTAAATGTACAGTTAAACCTTTTTCAGCTTGCATCTGTAGATCCAATACAGCTGACATCTTTACTTACAGAATGTGTTTTAGTGAAATTTTGCCTTCAGCCTGCAGACATTATTCCTAAAAATGATTTAGGCTACTTCCGTCAGAAACCTGCCACCTATCCACTGATAAACATGCAGCCACTTTAAGAATCAAGTTGTCATTCAGCTGGCTTACAACTGTATCCCTTTTTCCCAGCATAAATGGGTGCCTCAGTGCTTCTGCTACTTCAGTGGAGGTTTAATGTTTAGAAGGTCTCACCTTGAGACTTTCAGGCTCAACATAGGCCTCTGTTTGCGATGAAATATACTGAAGTCTGTCAATATCATTGCAGGTCAACCACATCAAGTGCAAATGGATTTATAACAGGGGAAGATTTCAGAACTCAATATCTGAGCCTGGCAGTCAGCAAATCTCTTGCTAAATATGACTCACATAGGGCCAGATAAAAGAGCTCCAGAGACGGGACAAGCTTGTTCTCAAAAGAGACAGGAGCCCAGCGGGTCAAAAAACTGCTGACACACTTTGGTCTAGATTGAGTAATCATTTTAAACAAAACACACTGGAGAAAATCTCTGTAAAATCCACTGTTAGCCACCTTATAATACATCTTTTTCATTTTAAACTCCTCTTAGACTGGTATTCATTGTGTTTTACAAGCCTCATATCTCCAGGCAAACTGCTTTCTTACTCTTTTGTTTCCCTTCAGCAGTTCCACAATACATCTTTAACTTGTGGGTGATTTCAGAGGCTTTTAGCATAGACGGAGCTTCAAATTTAAATGCCAATGGGGAAAGAAACACGAAATCTGCCAGCAAAGTCTTAGCGGGCAACTAATCTTATGCTGTGATGTATTTGGGAGGGCAGCTCAGCTTCTACCTTTGTTAAAAGACCATTACAATAAATCCTACACCCCACACTCCTTCTTTGACTATTGGTATAAGAAGACAGCAGGAACTGCAGTGTGCGCATGCTGCTGCTGTCTAGATGGATGCATAATTAATGGGAATTGGGAGGTATTCCACACAGGTTTTAGAGTGACAGGTACTTGGGCTAAGATTGACTTTATCCCTTTAAAAGCATTCTCGAAACCTTGACATCTGTGTTAATGAGCTAAACCAGCGCTGTGTGTGTGTTTATATGTACAGCTTTAAGTGCAGGGATGTATTCTATCTGTATGCATATTCAAGAGTTCAGGGGCAACCATTTTGAATTAATACGTATTTGTCTTTACAAGAAGTATAGTCTGTGCATACATATACAGTAACATTAATAATTTCGTGCTAGAGTGGTGGGAGTTGATACGGTCTATTAATTTTTCAGTGATTTGGAACAGGGAGCTACACAAGATCACAATTTTCCCCACTAGTGTAATATGCACACATTATAGCTCCATTTGTCACATTTAGATGTGGTCATTCAGACTAATTAATGCCACTAAAGGACTCATTAAAAGTGCTTTATAAGAAAGTGTTTATTTGAGTTACTCCACATAATTTACAGTAAGTCAACACATATGATGACATATGAGTAATACATAAATTATTAGGTGGTAGCAAACTGAAAAACAGCAATCATAATTTATAATATTAGTATTCAAATAAGATAGATGCATTTTCTTGGTGTGAAAATATGACGCTTTGATTAACAACAGAAATGAGAGCCCTTGTGTAAAAAAAAAAAAAAAAAGTTTCAGTACTTTTGCAGTCACGCCTGCAGGCTGTCACTGCAAGTTAGTATTGAGACAGGTGGACAGTGTGAAGGATATACTCATGAATTCATTTTAATGAGACACATTCAAATTAGCTTGTATGCCACATCAACTGTATTAATGGTGTTTAAGGTGCTATTGTTGGACTGGAAGATGAAGAAAGTGAAGTATAAGCCGTGTGAAGTCAGGAGGGCTGCCTCAGTGTGGCTGCCTGTACGGCTGGTTGGATGCTGTCAGTGGGGAGGAGGCGCCTCATCTGAGATTCAGTCTCCAGCTATCACATTGTCATTCAAGTTTTGTGAGATTTGAGAAAATCTAAAAATCATCAATAAAGATTGAATCCTCAAGCAGCAGAGTGCCTCTGAGAAAAAAGAATGGCTACATCAGTCCACAGACGCTGCAGAGTAACCTGGTTTCACACAATGGCCACAGAGACTATTCAATTCTGATTGACCAGGGGATGTCCATTATTTTCAGATAACCACATGGCTATGACGTAACCTTTGAGATTATTCTTATAGCTGAAGGTTAATCCTGTGGACTCTCCTATTTGCATGACATATAGCTACCGCCTGCAGCCCGCTAGCTTACCCCATCGCAAAGATTCAGAATGAAGTGAAACAGTGAGATAAACTCCTTTTAAGTGCTATCGTATTTCTTTTTCCTCACAGAAAGAACCATCAAGATATAAAGTTTTATAGTTTTAAATTAGCTTTAGAGGAACTGGTAATTCAGTTTTGTTACTTTTAAGCATAGCCTGTGTAGCTGTTATCTCCTGTTACTAGTCTTTATGCTAGGCTAAGCTAGCCAGCTGTAGCCACACATTTACCATACACACATTTAAGACCTGTAGCAGTCTTTTCATTTAAGAAAGCAAACAAGTGTATTTCCCAAAATGTCCTTTAAATTACTATTTCTGGCATGTTGTCACAGTTCTGTGTATGTGGAGTACTCCACTGCGACAACGGTGGTTATAAAAAAAATAATGCACTCTGCAGAAGCAAACCTGTGGATAATAACAAACCTCTGCACCACACACTATGTTTCAGCAACTGCACTGCAAATCATGGATTTTCTGCAGTATAACAATGAATCCATTACACACAGTGAGCTACTGCTCCTCCAAACTACCAGGCTGAGGGTTCAGTCGTGGCCTCTCCTCTGTCGTTGAATACACAGGAGCGTGACCTTCTGCGAAACATGGTGGCTCCGGGGCCTTTCCTCCTGGTGAGACGCAGATAAATGTCAGAGTGCAGGAACCTGGGGTAGGAGTCCTTTTTCATCAGGCTGTAGACTTTCATCTGAGCTACTTCAAAACAGCTCCTTGTGGGCTTTGCCATGTTCTTCTGGATGGTCATCTTGGTGTTATAGTCAATGTTGACCTGAACCAAAGAAAATTAGGACAAAATGAAAAAACATACATAATAAGAATTACTGACACTGCACATCAACAGCATATACTAAATCTACTCATATACGTGTGCTTATGCCCATGTTTCTCTTGATCCAAATGCATGAGTTTGGGATTCTTGTGAAGCTTTGAGTCAGAACAGCAGGATAGATAATGGGTTAGACAAAGGCCCAAGTAGATTTTTAGCGACTGATAAGTGAGGGGAAACCCCCAAACCCGGAGCGAGCGCAGCGTAGAGTCGTTTACAACAATGGAGGAGATCAGCATCTTCATGTTTCAAAAGGTTACACACATGACATGCAGTAAAGGTCAATTTCAGACTGTCGAGATGCTTTTCTTAAGAGAAATTAATTCTCCATAACCTGCTTTAGAGGATATCTGAAGAAGGTTAAAAATGTCAAGCATCACCTCAGCATTAATGGATTTGCCAGTTTTCTAAAGGTGGGTTATGTGAATCAAAACTAAAATCTGTGTTATTCATAACTCTGCTCACAGGATGGATTAATTTTTGTTTGTGTTGACACTATATTTGAACTTTAGATAATCTGAGTTTAAACAGTCACTGACACACATCAGTTTCCTAGATATCATCTCAAATAGAAGTTAATTTTCTGCCTCCTACTCTCGTGAATGACTTTTTAAAAAGTATTTAATTACTGACTGGGAAACCATATTTATGCAGTCTATAGACTGAATTATTCTTAAGATTTTCCCTCTGAAAAACTAACAGCAGTGAACTTAGTAACTCTCAAAACAAATATGCATGTGTATGAAACTGCAAATCTTCCACCATCAGTATTGAAGGCTGCATTCATTTACATTTGTTTCTCCCTTCAAATCACTCAAGCTGGTGTACTGTATGCTATAATGCCACTGCAGCTTGCTCAGAAAACCCTCTTTTAGATTTACATATGCACTCATCTTAGACTGAAAGTGTGTGGGAGATGCTCTCTCCAGTTCTGCAGAGGAATGTGAAAACCTCAAACCAGACACCGAGCTCTTTAACGGTCAAATATGCTACGGGTCCTGAAAGCATATCAGATGGTGGTCACATCATCTTTGCAAAGTGAGTGGAATCCTTTTGAACCACAACTGTCTCGCACAGAAATAACTCGACCTGCTTTGCAGTGGTGCATGCGCTAAATGCGCGACCTCATGGAGCTGCTGCTCCTAACGATTGCTCAAAAAGGTCAAGTTGCTGCGGGCTCATGACTACACAGCACTTTAGAATTCACCTACTGTTATTTTTATTACAGTAATATAAATATTTCAAACTGTCAACAGCCTTCACTGACAAATACGCAGAGAAAATGCTAAAACACAGGGGGGCTTTTAAGCTTTTGCAGCTCAACATAACAGCATAACATCCATGCACATAAACAGTCTATGTCATACCTCTTTAGGGGCGTCGGATTCAATAAAAACTGTATAAATATATTTGGCTTTGGATAGCAGCTTTGTCTCAGAATCAGTGGTCTTGTATTCTTCACAGGCCAACCAGAACTCAATGTTTTCCTCACTGAACTCTGTCCTGAGGAACTGAGAGAAGGTTTCCACCCCATCTGATGTAAGGAAACAGAAACAGAGAAACACCGTTAGTCACGATCATGTTAGTACAGCTGTTTAAGGAGATGTAGCTTCCACATTTGAGTGTGTTGTGGAGACTTTCCAAAACTTCATAATCCTAGAGTGAGTAAAATGGGTCAAACAATTCAAGACAAAAACAGTTTAACAAACAAGTCAAAACAATTTAATTATCCTCAAATCTTTAACAGCTTAAACATAACATGTGCAAGTATACTTAACAGTGTAGACTTTATTACATAGACCTGTCTCTTTTAACTATTCCCAAATGGCAGTACACCACAGTGTTTCAGTGTGGCACTAAAACTGCAACATCTGTAATGATAGGAGGAAGTTGCACAGTTTCTGTATTACTATCCGTGCTAACAAACTGTAAAAGATGTAGTGAAACTCTCACTGCACTCTCCATTAACTATTTATTGATTCTAGCACTGTGTTACAGTTTACAATTCAAATGAAGCAAATTGTTTGACAGCACAAGAAACTGTTTAAGACAGCAATTCGACACAACATTTTTGAAAAGTTTTGGGAATTAATCTGACCTGAGTGCTTTAGCAGCTCTTCAAAGGAGTCGCTCCATTGCAAAGCTGCCTCTGGTGAGATGCTGTAAAAAAATTCAGAGATGCGGTCAGCTCTTCTCTAATGATGCAGCAAAAACTGCTTTGGATTCTCACAGAGACATCTAGATGCCATGTATCTGTGAGTGTGTAATGAGTCATGGAGGGTACAGAAAGCTGAGGTTAAAAATGAATAACACTTGTCTAAAATACTATGGCCTGTATTTGAAATGAATGGATTTTCCTCACTTGCTGGTTGTCGTATTTGTCTTTTTATGGGGACTGACGTTTTCATGAGAGCCTGATTTGGTGAGAAAAAGGCTTAGTCGGCTCTTCCTCTCTTTGTCTTTCTGCCTGCAAACAAGGGAGAAAATGTATAAAAGTCCATAATGTGCATTTGCAATTGCGGCAAACCTTTCTCTTCAAAGACGCACTTTCTAAAGTGCTGTTCATGACACAATATAAATTACACAACATTTGTGGTGCAGTGCAGATTGCAAGTTAAGTCACATAACCTGACATGTTTTAAGAAAAAGTCTGAAGAGACTTATGAGGGAAGTCGGCAGCTTTTTAAAGTCCAACAGCCTTATATTGTGCTAGTTATAGTGGCTTTCAGCAGCACAGATGAGGTAAATCTACAAGGTAGACAAGATATGTCATAAATATAACTGACTGAGATAAGACTTCTTTGTATAAAACCTCTTGCTTAATCTATTTCTGGCTGATTAAAGTTGTACTGCTCTGATTTCTTACAATAGCTGTTAGATTCACTAAAACAACCGGAAATTATTCGTTTTAAAATCATGGAAACATTTGAAAATAACACACCAACCTGCTACCATCGTCCTTCATCTTTGGTGCCTGTAAGTCTTCTGGACCAAACATTTTGAAATATGCTTCCTCCTTTGGGGCCATGTAGTTGAATTGAGGAAATAGAAAAAGAAGCGTCTCCATGCTGTATGTAGCGTGCAAAGCAGGAGGCCACAAATAACTCTCTGAAAAATGTTTAACCCATCATTCGATGAACCACCTCTTCTTTTATAAACGGCACTCGCATTTCATTTCCCATATTTGCTCTACTTCCTGTAATGGTATAACTGATTACTGCTAACAGCTTGATCTGTAATACAGAAAACCCCTCTGGGTTCAACATCCTGACAACTATTTACTTAGAAACTTGAAAAAGACACCTGACTATGCTCATTCATAGATTAGGTCCTTCTGTTTGTTTTTATTTGAGGTGATATTTTGTCTTGATATTTGGAACAAATTTTTTCATGTTCTGACACATTGTGCTAAAGCAATTCTGACCCAATATTTTGGGCAAGTGAAAACAAAAATAGGTGGTGGTATCTGAGTGATGGTTTGAATGTCTGTCTGTTTATACTCTCCTGCTGCATGTTCGATTATGTGCTTGATGTTGCATGAATACTATCAAGCGTGTTGATAAATGTTTTCTTTAAGTGTGAGAATTATAAAGAGAGGTCACTTATTCTGTGATTCCACTTGTACCACCAGCAAGGCTAGACACTGCAGAGCTGGAAAGAATAAAATGTAATGAATAATAAAATATATCTGCGCTGAGGCTGGCCTTAGCTCGTTCTCGAACATAAGAGCCTCAGCCCAGAAGGACAAACGCATTGTGACACAGTAGAGAGCAACAGGGAATAGGTGTGTTCTGGGGCTGATGGAGACAAATGCGATGTCTGTGCTGGAGAGAGACTGAAGCTGTCTTTCAAGATAGCAGCAGAGGACGCGTTTCTTTAGTTCTAACAAGACGTTTTAAAAAAAATGAATGAAGTCCTAATTGAACTTAATCAGGGTACCTTGTGGAATTGTTGTTAGAAATTGTCAGTCGACAACAAGTTCAGAGCTGATAAATCCTCTAACCTTGCGGTATCTCCCACCCATCATGGGCTCCTCTAAGTAACTGACTGAGGATCTGAAGTGAAGCTACTTGATGCCTGGAAAGCTATAGAAAGATATGAAAGAACTTCCAATTTCCAGTCTGAGATGTCATTAAGAGCTGACAGCTAACGGGAACTCTGAAAGCCAAGACAAGATCTGATAGACCACAAAAACTCGTAGATAAAGCTACACATCTGTTGAGCAGAAAGGAAAAGGCAGACTCAGCTCCTCCAGCACAAGTGACTTGATAAATATTCTAAAGCATCATCACAGCCCAGAGTTCACAGACTTTATTAATGCTCCCAGCCACAGCCCAAAGTTAGCAGATGATCACTTGCAATACATCTGTCTCGTGAACGAGCCATTGTCTGTTTGAGTTTGGTTTTGTTCCCTTCTTAGTGCGACGAAAACTACACGTGTATGACATTTTGTCAGCATTTCACAGAAACCACATCAGCAAACTCAAACTGACAAAAAAAAAAAATGGCATATACTTTGTTTACATTAAGTTGGTCTCCACCATATTGTGTGTTCAGTGGTTCTACCACCAAGTCTGTGGTAGATAAGTATATGTGAACCCTCTAACATGTTTCACCATTTATTGTGTAGGCTGGCTAAAGTGGTGGCCACCACTTAGCTCTGCCCCTGCATACAGCTGCAACACAGGCGTACACAACCTTTGTGCTTAGTTTGCTAGCTAAGTTTAAAAGCTTTGTGTAGTTAGCTTTAGCTATCCAGCACAGAAAGAAATCAAAGGAATGCCATGGTGAACATACATTTGTTAAACCCTAAGCTCAATCAAAGCCCTTTTCACTGCTCACATTAATAGAATAAAATGAAAACTATTGGTTGAATAAAAGACACAAATTCTGGAAATGTGTATCAGTCCTATAAACTGAACCTCCAGTATCTTTTCCCTTCAGGTAACAGCAGCCTGCACAATCACTGAAACCAAATTAAATAGCTGTCATTTAGCTTCTCTGTATGTTTTTGCCTCTTGTCAACATACCAGATGAGAGAACCAACAAAATCAATACACACACTGAGCCAAGAAGATTCTGCTGCCAACTGGAGACAAAAGATCAGGACTGTTTCATTTGATCATTTTGAAATAAAATTCCTATTTACAGTTGTAATTATGTAACTAGTTCACCAGAGTATTGCAGCTGTTTTTCCATGCAACGAAATAAGATCTGTTAATGAACAGAGGGAAGACTGTGCTTCTGCATTTCTTGCCAGAGAAGAAGTTTGTTTGAAGTGTCACCGAACTAAACAAACAAAATTATCAGCGCATGTCAGTGAGGCTGATATGAAATCACATGATGTCTGGTTGAGGTATATTTGGCTAAATTCATGTGGACCCAGCATTACAAGAATTGTCCCCTGTTGTTCCTGTGTTGCAGTGCAAACATGCAGAACTGTGCATCTGTGGACAGTGATAATATGCAAATGGACATTTATGAGTGTGCTTTGGATGTTGCTTGGTAAAAAGGGAAGTGATGGAACTGAAACTGCAAAGTGCTGACATGGGTGAGGGGGGAAGAAGGGGTGTTGTTACTTCCTGTCTGAAAGCGGCAGTTCACGTCAAGTTTGTCTGTACATTGGGTGAAAACAAAGTGAAGTCAGACAGCAAAATAAATCAACTGACATGAGTACAACGGACTTCACTGAACCAGCAGGAAACCAAATACAGACCACAAACAAGCACAACAAACATAATAATCGAGCCAAGGCTTGGAAATTATTTGCAATATTCTCTTTGCGCTCCTATTTTCATAACAATATGCCTCGCTGGAATTGCTTTTATCTAAAAATAGGGCACTGCAAGACTGAGGAAAAGAGACATTTGGGTGCTCATTGGAGAGGAGAGGCCAGGCATTGATCTTTTCTACAAGGGTACAGTACGTCAAACCAGGACAGATGACTGAAGACGTTCCACTTCTTTTCATCATCTACCATATTAGACATTCTATTTAATGACATCAGCTTTGAATCATTATTCTTCTCTCCCATTTTTGATATTGTGCTGGCCACTCATTCATTCATTAATCATTCACAAAAGATAAAAACCAAGTTTCATTTTATGGAATTCAAAACTCATATTTCACCAACACGTCCGTCATGATCTGAAAAGCACGCCCACTGAAGGTGTAAATAGTTGGCCCTGCTATAAGAGGGCTAAAATGCTGACATAATCCCTGTAGCTGGTTAAAAGCACTAGATTGCATCATGTCAGAGGAATTTTTCAGTCCCAAATGTTAAGCTAGCTGATAGAAAGCTAATGTTAGCTGTGTGTTAGCAAGCTAATGTTGTAGCTAAGGCACTGCTAACATATAACGACCCTGGTTACATTGTTTATTAGCTTAAAAAAGTAATAAGAAAAAGGACAAAACAAAGCAACAGTATCAACAAAAAACGACGAGGAGGGGTGGGTCTGACTGTGAAGCCACTAGCTCATTGGCTAACAACTTAAGTGGGATTTATGGTCGAGCAGGGGTAGCGTGTTCACAGTCCGCTGGCAGTGCGGGGACGGCCTGTGTACATGCAGAGAGCTCTGTTGTGGAGGGGGGCAGTATATAAAATATGTGGTCCAACCGGTCTGTGGGCTACTATTGTTTGTGCCGTTGTTGGCCCATCAGTCTGCCGTGGAGAAGAGCGAAGTTATAACATACAAAGAGCTGAAGTGAAACCGAGTGCTAAAAACAATGAAAAGTGTCCACGTCCAGCGTCACATAGTTGGTATTTTGGAGGACTGCACAGGAGCGTGTCCACAGTGGGTGAAAACCCCTCTGCGTACACTGTCCAAACAGAACGGTGTACGCAGACAGACACATTTGCGGGACCACAAATTACTCTTGAGATTTCATTTTTTATTTAATATGACACAAAAAGAGTGACTGAGGCCAGAAACTAAGCAGCTAACTGTTTACAGAGGTCAAGCCAGAAAGCCGTTTTCCCATAGACCTCTACAGGACCGCAAGACTTTTACAACCACAGCTATCGCCATCTGGTGGCCTTCAGATAGAATGCAGGTTTAAGGCTTCATTTTTCCAACCGAGAAGCTACGTCCATCTTTTATACTGTCTGTGCTAGTGCATCCCACCATACAGCAGCTTTTCGCCAGTTTTTTTGTTAGCAGACAAGGAGGCATCTTTACGTTAGGCTATACAAAATCAGTAGAGAGCCATGAATTATTTTCCCTTGTGGTGTGGGCGGGCGGTGTGATTACACCAAACAGGCTGAGTACATTTTGGAATGATATTACAAATGATTATATATAGATTTTATGATAAAGGTGGTCAGGGTGAGAAGAAGTGCAACCTATTATCCTAGGAATATTGCTGATATTGAGCGATAATGCATCTAGTGGTCTGACTTATATCCTGTACCAACTAAGGAAAGTGTTATAGTTGCATACATTAGCCATTATTTTCTCTGCCAAAACCGCAGTCTTTCCATATGCTTTCTGTAGTTGCCACATGCAGATATGAAAGAAAGCGCGGAATGTGCATTATTCCAGTATGAAAGCTTTTGTTCAGCAATGTATTTAAAGAAAAACAATTCCCCCCTTTTGCCCATAAAGGAAGCAAAGCATTTGCTTTAGTTCAGTCTGCTGCTACACTCACTGGCCAAGTCCTCCTATAGACATTAAGCCTACATTTCCCCTAGCAGGAAAGCTATCATTGCATCCCCCTTCATACAGGGAGCACCTAGATCCAAGCTTAGGATCCAGTATCATCATTGTACATATGGTTATAGCCATATAATAATCTATTTCACATATCAGTTGACTGATACATTGCATCACATTAAATTGAAAGATCTTTCTTTTTTGTCTGTCACTCTTACATTTATAGTAGTGCACATGTAAAGGGTAAGAAGACTATTTGAAACACCTTTGTCCAATACAACACCATCACTATTAAATAACCATCTCAATGACAATGTCTGAACTGAAGATTATAGGCTTAATAAAAGTAGACTTTATGATAGAAAAGTCGTATCAGATAGCATTAGGCCGTACAGATGTACCCAATAAAAACTATGCAGATGTCTTCTTTCCTATGTGGGCCACTAATGACAAAAGTGGATCATAAGTTAGAGTTCCCTTGGTTACCACGTGGGTTAAACATGAGTTGGTGTACGACTGAATCTAAATTGTAAATCAGCCATTATTTGCAATTCTTTACCACTCCCATCCAAGATGTCATTTAATATTGATTACTGGGTAGTACTCAGCTTTCTTATGGTTGGTGCCTGTGTGGTGTGGAACAAGAACATTTGCCCACCACTGCAGAAAGCTGAATCCAACACACAGCCGAGGTGCTGTTGCTGCACTAATGACTCCTGCTGGGTGGTAGGGTTGCTTGTGCAGTGAATGCAGAAAAAAGAGTCACATATTATATATAACCTTATGGGCAAAATCGAACCCATCCTGTCTCACGAGTTTAATTAAATTCACACAGAGACGGTCCGTGTGCCCTACTTTATATTGCCTCTGTAACCAAATTGTTCAGGCCATTAGCCACTTTACAGATGGGATAATTCACATAAATATGTTAGTTTCAGTTGCCAGTTGCCACAAGGCACCCCCAGGGGTCTTATTTAAATATACAATGTCCTCTAAAGTACAGACAGGTGACATATTAAAGGAAAAGCATGAACCCTTGACCCCTACAGCAAGGGTATCCTGTGCCTTTAATATGCTGTAGAGGGGTCATTTGTCATTAGTAGTCAAATGTAAATATAGTTTTGTTAGGAAATTATATATATTATAAAATAATGGGCTTCACATTCACATGTCACATTATAAAGTTTGTTAAGTAGCTGTTTATATTTCTAGTTTTATAGCCTGTGTATAAACAGATTGTATGGATCCCTATAAACACATTAAAAAGCTTTCTTTTCACCAAACAAGAAGCCTAAATAATAAGATCACTGCTGTGCTCAGATTGTGTGTGTGATTTTATCTGTTCTAAGTCAGTGACTATGTAGTTGGCTCAGAGGATAAAATCTGTTTAAGCACACTGCCTGTTTAAAACGCTTTTCACAGGCCCACCTGGTTCACAGCTTTGCAATCAGGCGTGGGATCTCCCTTATTAGACTTTACAAGAAGGTTGTGAGTTTCCAGGAAATTAGCTGAGAAGACAACAGAGGCTGTACACAGGAACACTGCTGCAGTCTTGTGACATCATTTCCCTGTAGTGAGTCATGCAGGTGCGCTCTTCACAGATGAAAGGCGTGCTGCATTTCAGGGCAACTCACTGGCTCGCCTTGGTAAGTGAATGGGGAATGTACAGGAAAGAAAAAAAAGTTTGATATTGTATAGTTTAATATGAAGTGGTTGTTATCTGGGAAATTCTCAGCATGCGTTGACTTGCATTTGACTCAAGCAATAACATCAAAATGAGGATTTTACATGGTAATTTTTTTTCTTAAACATTACTGTAAATCTTTTATAAAACTGGGTTGAAGCAGTTTGGCAGTTTTACATCATGTCCTTGTCGCCTCTTAGCTGACTCTTAAGTAAAATGAAGCTATAACACTTCTGTAACAAGTAGACTAACCAATGTGACTGAACACATATGAAATGTATCAGTTTGATCAAATTTCCTTGAACTTCAGGACATTTTCGTGGACATTTCTTAGCTGGACAGTCATCCGTTTCTCAAGTTCACTTCTGCCAGCTAACCAACACAGGCCAGAATCCTTCATCCATTTTACATAAGTCTAACATATGGTGCTTTGACAGACAAAGCAAACTCAATGCTGCCACCTGATGATGTGTTGAGGAATCATAATAAAACATTATCACAAGATGAAAAACGAAGTTAAAAATCTGGTTATGGGTTGTTAGTAGCAATTGTTTTACATAAAGGACGTAAGAGCGTACCTTACTTGGAAGATATGCTGAAGACTGTACAGGACGATGCATTTTTTTGTATGTGTTACCTGTTACCATATGACACATAAAAGATGCCATTCCTGTGCACCAGAAACTTGGGGCTTTTCTGCCTGCGCTTGCAAAATACCAACTCCATCCTGATTATCATACACGCTGCAGGAGTGATCGTTTTTCACACTATAGTTTTTTTTCTTTTGCCCGTGTGGTGTTTCAAATCAAAATGGATCACCCCACCTACTCGCGCCAACAAATTGGCTCTGCTGAATCTTTCTACCATTTCAAATGAGAATCAAATGCAAGTCAATTTCCACCACACTTGCCACCCCATGAATATTGCATCTGTTTTGTTTACGGCACCACATTTTTAAGACATTAATCTTTTAATGTGATTTCTTTTTTTTTTCCAATTCAAGTTGATTTTCTTTCTTAAAACATTTCTGTAGCCATCTTTTTTTATTGCAGGCGTTAAATGTATTCCTATAGTCCAGATACAAGAAACTCTGCCAGGATAGAGCTGAATTAAGGCAACTGTGCTGAATGTAAGATTTTTTTTTTTTTTTTTTTTTTTTTTTATGCAG
>VUQI01061523.1:3504-14157 GCA_015106735.1 Paratilapia polleni
TTTACCCCCCAACACTATACCAAAAAAAAAAAAAAAAAACTGGCCACCATGATGTGGCCCATTGGTGTATGAATCCTTGTTTTGGAACCCTGATTTTTTAACATTATGTCAATTGACTTTTTAAGCAAGCAAGCCATAAAATTCTCTTGTACAGTTATCACAAGGAGAAATTAGCTCCAGAGACCAGAGACAGACTCCATTTTTGAGCCACCCTCAAGTGGCCATTCAAGGAACTGCACTTCTTTATATGCACAATTTGACAGCCCCATGTCTACTGAAGGGAAGCATGTGATAATCCAGGCCCCTAATAACTCTGGGTCACCCTTCACACCTACAAATGATTTCTGTTGTCCCTTAAGCAGTTGTGGATGCAAAACATTTCTTCTGCATCACCGATTGCCCAGTGGCAAACAGGGGTCCTGGCAAACAGTCCATTTGGGCAGCCACTCTGGGATGGAAGAGGACATTACATTGCCTAGAGCAGAGCATTATGGATCCCTGCCTCATGTCTTCCTCGCAGATGTAACCTTCCCCCTCTGACGTGACTTGACGAGACCCTTTACAGCCTACTGGGAAAAAAAGGGTCTTCAACTACACACTTTCAAAAGCAAGGTTGATAGTTGAGGACATGTGCAGTTGAGGCGAATGTACCATTGTTTCATTGGCGTCAGCCCCCTACTAATGCAGAGGCCTATTTTTTTTTCCCCCCAGAAGATGAGGGAGAGGCTACTGCGCTCCTGAGCACTGGTGGAGCAGGGAACAACAAGGCAGGTAGGGAGACCTTCACCAGTCACTTCTGTGCAGAAGGTGCTGTGTCAACTATGTTCAATCTAATAGTGATTAAAACAAACAGTTTTTCCATAAACTGCATGTAATCCTGCATCTTGCATTTGAGAAAGTTGCAAAACATTTTTCAGCATGACCTGTATCAATTTACCAAAACAGGAGTTGGGGTAGTGCAGGACACTGGTGAAGCTGAGGTAGATGAAGCCGAGGAAGTACATGGGTATGAATCCTCTTCACACTCCTCTGTTACGGTTCTCGCATTGTCTTCTTGTAAAATTATGGAGTTCTCATTATACAGCAACTCCATAGAAGCTAAGTGGTGCAATGGCAGCTGTGTTGTGGCCATGGGACCACTTCTGATCTGCACCTGTTTCTTGATCATTTCCCTGCAATAGGTATCACTCACATTCTCCAGTTTTTGTTTTTGCACTCCACCTGGAAAAAAAGAGAAAAAAAAACATATTAAAAACACATTAAAAACAAACTAAAAACAACTAAAACATGTAACATTCAGTGAGTTATGGCATAATAAAGAACATGCTGTAATGTGTACTGTGCAGGGTGGACACCATAATTAGACATGCTGGTGCTGGTGAGGGAAAAAGTTCATCCATGAAGTCCAAAATCATAAATACTGTATCTTACAATCCAAACTAATTTCCTGTCTGTATTGCTGACAAAGTCTGTCCATCAGGTCACAAGTGATGGCAAATTAACAACAGCAACCTGCAGGACAACAAAATGTGCCTTCATTGTTACTGGGCTACTTACTGCTATATTTTGTTATTTATGTTTGATCGTTTAAATGTCATGCAATATACAGTGCTTTGCGAAAGTATTCCTACCCCTTGAACTTTTCCACATTTTGTCATGTTACAACCACAAATTTACATGTATTTTATTGGGATTTTATGTGGGATTTTATTTAGGGGTGTCAGAGTAAAGGGGGCTGAAATTTTTAACACCATGTATCATTTTCCTTCCACGTCACAATTATGCACTACTTTGTGTTTGTCTATCACATAAAATCCCAATAAAATACATTTAAGTTTGTGGTTGTAACGTAACAAAATGTGGAAAGGTTCAAGGGGTATGAATACTTTTGTAAGGCACTGTATGTTTTTATGAGAACACATCTGTATTCAACCAAGTATACTTTAGTAAGATGATCAGATTTATTTATTTATTTTTTTAAAGTAAAATACAATTAAAAACTGTAATAAAGCTCAGGACTCGATCTGGGGACATCCACTGTGTGACAAAAGATTTAACTGTAAAACTGTGACTGTGTGTGATGGGACATCAGTATACAATGAAGCCGTTAGATCATGCCTTGCTATGAATACAGGATTATGTGCGTTAGCAAAGTTATCTTAGCTAAATTAGCTTACGGTAGAATATCAGTGACTTGGGTAATCTGTTTTAAATCTTTGTAAGATGTATGGTTGACTGTGTATAGTTCAGGGTGGTTTAATATGGCACTGATGTTCTCTCTTTAAGTTTTTTCTAACTGTTGCATCTTACTTTGTGGTAGGAACCAAAGTTGTATGTGTTATCTCCTTGCAGTAAACATTTGTTGAACTCAGTGCTGACGTCATATGTCAGTATCCTTCTTTCTCACTGGTAGTCAAACATTATGCCTTGAGAAAAGATTAACTTGGGACCCGCACACTTCCTGTCACCAGTGGTTATTTCCTGTCGTCATCACTTGAAGTCGCTGAATGTCACTGACTTTCTTTCATCTGTGGTTGCCATTTAGCTGCTAGTTGCTTCCTATGAAGGTGCCCATTTAGTTTGGATTAAACTGTTTTTTAAGACTTCTCATGGAGAGCTGAGATCCCAATTGTATTTACCTTAAGAACAACAAATACTTAAGTGGATGTCATCAGTTAAGCCGATAACGGAGAGAAAAAGCCTCCTAACTTTGTCGCATTTGCTTAAAAGGTGGAAAAGGAGATTCCTACAGCATGCATGCGGTTGTGGAAAGTCAAATGTTCAGATCATTAGTTGGTATTGATTAGATTAAATGCAGTTGTATTTCCTTATGATGAGGCCTTTAAACTCAGGGCATGAACCAGTTTTAATTACAGGGCAATGACTTGGTCAATCGACCCATTGATCAGTAGTTTGAACCAATCACTTGTATTGTCATTTGTCGCAGTTCACTAGCTCTCATCCAGTGGGAAAGGGAACGCTGTCAAAGGATAACATGAGTTAAAGAGAAAATTCAAAGTAAAGTCAAAAATATTATGGCTCTATGGAAAGTAGATCAAAGCAAAGCTGTCAATGTTAAAATGCAATGGTAGCATCTCTTGAAGCAGATGAAGACAAAACCACAAACAAAGGAAAGTAGATCGATAAATGGAACTGAAATCTTTTGCTGAGCCAGTGGTTGGGTCAACAGTTTGAAGGTGAATGGAGATCTATAGATTCCTGATTCCTTTGAATTAGACCGATAAGACCACAGAAGTAAAAAGATTAAGGCTCCTTCAGGATTCGTCCACTCAGTGTTTTCTGTTAACTGCTCTTTTGTTGCTGTGTGGGAGTCAAATATGAGAATTAGATATCTCAGCAGCAGTTTTCAAACATAAAGCTACAGTATCATGTATATTGTGATGCATATAGGGTTAACACCATCCTCACCTATGTAGATGCTGATTTCTACATGGTAATGTTCCTAGAAGAAATTACATGTGCAGAACAGTTTCAGCTTGCAGTGACATCTTTCCACTTACATTTGCACTCTGAAGGGAAATATGATCAAACTTTAATGAAAGCTAAGGTAACATTAAGGTCAAATACTCTATATTAAAGGACTCAGATCAGGGTAGGGAGCCAATAAATATGCTCAGCATAGCTTTAACTTTTACTAAGCCCTTTTAATAATAGATAATTACACCAGTCACTAAACACAAAGGCTCTGGCTTATGGGCATTCTGACCTATTAGCCCTTTTAGTTATCCATTTATGTGTAATGGGGCGAAAAGCATCAGATGATCACACCACAACTGTGTAGTCTGAACAAATTGCTTTTGTCTTTTTGCAGAGGTTCTGAGAATAGGCCAATCTCATATTCAAGATCATCTTCTTCTGCAGCTGTGGTCCAGTTTCTGTGCGGCTGCTACTTTTAGATCACTCCATAGACATGGCCGGCACCATGGTGCAGTGGTTAGCTTTGTTTCCTCACAGCAAGAAGGTTCTGGGTTTTGAATCCACCAGCCAGCTGAGGCCTTTCTGGGTGGAGTTTACATGATCTCCCCGTGCTTGTGTGGGTTCTCTCCAGGTACTCCAGCTTCCTCCCACAGCCCAAAGACATGCTTTTTAGGTTAATTGGTGATTCTAATTTGTGGGTTGCAGGTATGAATGTGAGCGTGAATGACTGTCTGTCTCTAGTGGCAACCTGTCCAGGGTGTACTCTGTCTTTCTCCCTATGACAGCTGGGATAGGCCCTGGCACCCCAGCAACCCTGATTTGAATAAAATGTTAAGAAAATGGATGGTCTCCAGAGAAGTCCCATTACGTCCACTTGAGCTTCTGCCTCTGCGATAAGTACTGGATCTCCTCCAGTGTCAAAATGGCAGCCCTTCAACTTGAATTTTATACGTGGAAATCAGACATGAAGGGCGTGTGGTAAGTGAAAATTGTGTGGTCAGAAAATTCCTGTTATCCATACCCTCTGTGCTGGAACGAGGTGACAAGCTGGCATGGGCCACAGTTCAAATAGTCCCTCTGAAATTTTCCCTCAGATGTCTCTGTCTCCAACTCTGTTGACAGTCTCAACCTGGCAGATGGATTCATGGTGCAAATGTCAAACAAATGATGAGCATTCTCCTGGTCACACTCCTTGCCTGACGAGCTGGAGGCTGCGCCGTTCAACTGAAAACTGCTCGGCTGTAGCTGAAGACCAAGCGCTCATCACCAGTGATGATCCTTCACACAAAATCTGGATCTGTTTGAAATAAAACTTTGATGTTTGAAGCTTGAGCTGCATGGGGAAATCGCAGAGAGCACAGTGCAAGTAGTCCAAAGATGATATGTAGAGAGCAATAAGGAGCCGTGGTGGACATGCCCAAGAAGATGATCTTGAACATGAGATTGGACAGATTTGTAGTGTAAAGCGCTTTGAGTACACAGAAACTGAGTAGAAAAGCGCTATATAAGTACCAGTCCATTTACCATTTACCATTTACCCAGTTGTGTCTAAAGACAATATGCTACTGGTGCAAAACCCTTAGTGAACAAAAAAGGAAATATAAAAGTGCAAAGCTAAGAGTAACAGTGCAAAAATAACTGTAGTGGCTCCTCCTGCCACTGTTCAGTGCATCAATCCAGAAGATCATGAAAACGGATTACACAGCTTCCCAAGGGACAAATGGTCAAACAGTTTCCCACACTTCTCAAGATAAACATTCTGTATTCCCTGGAAACATCACTGCATATCAACGTCTACACTGTTCCCCAACATTCACTGCGCTCACAGGGGCACCCCAAACGGAGCAGCGGCACAACCAGCAGCAACATCTTTCCCACCCGGCTACACATAAATGATCTATTGTTAATATAAAAATCTTGAGTAGTGCAGCTTTAAAGTTACACTGGTTAAAATTGAAATGAAAAATTTAAACTGCAAGCCAGCTGCTGATTTATGCATGACAAATGTTAGAGGCACAGAGTTTGGGAATTGGTTATGGCACTTCAAAGATTAAAATTCAAAACTGTGAACAGCCATACGTCCAGGACTAATGCATTGTGTTGCTGACTGACCCTATGTTTGTGTGTGTGTGTGTGTGTGTGTGTGTGTGTGTGCGTGTGTGCATCATTTGCGGAGGATGTTTGCTTTGTGGATGTGCATGTTCCTGGTTTGTTATATCACTCTGGGGTTAATCACACTGTGCTGTCCTGATTGGTTTGAAGCTAATCCCCTCTGGAACATTAGTACTAACGGACATCCTCACACAGATGAATGCACACGTGCACACACACACACACACACACACACACACACACACACTTCTGCACCTCCTCTACACACACTTGTATAGAGTCATTCATCAGTGAGTTTTCTCTGCTCTGATCCTCAGGCGAGCTGGTGCTGCTGATGAAGATTTAGGGCCTCCACCACGAGGTGTGTGTCTCCCTTTGCAAACTGTTAACACTTACTTTGCTGTGCCTGTCCTCCTCCCCAGCCACTGCCACTGCCACTCCACCACCACCACCACCGCCACTGCAGTGGATGCTCACAGCGGAGAAAGGCAGATGTCATGCTCACAACTAAAGTTATCTAACGCACGCAAACACGCACACAGTCGCCCTTGTGAATGCTGACGCGTGTAGGCTGCACATACGTACACGCTCATGACGTGCGTGAAGTGGGACACTGCTTGAATTAGTGATTACGTTTTTTTTTTAAGTTTATTTTCCCGCTTCTTTGCATGTCTTCGTGTGTGTCAAAATGCTCTATTAATCTGTGTGTGTCTTTGTGCGTCTCAGTAGCATTCCACAAGATGTGTCAGAATGATTGGGTAAGAATTACATCACAGGGGAAATACTTTGCTCTGATTGGTTGGTTTTGGAGGTTCAGAGGCGGGGGTGCAGTGCATTTTGTTTATCTGTCCATTACCCTTGTAGTAAGATAAGGAATGTCCACTAAATGTTTGGGATGCATTTGTGTACTGATGTGTAACTGCCACACACATGAGCATTTCACCCCCCACATACAAAGTGTCCCATGTGTTTTCCGAGCTGTACAAGGTCACAGGAGGCATCTAGTGTATTCCTCCAGGTAGGCAGTCAGTCATAGCAGAGCTGCTGATCCACTCACCTCTGTAGAGGTCATATTTGAGGTCCCCAAAGCCCCGAGGCCTCTGAAGGAACATCAATCACCACAGACCTTGGATACATGAACACACACATATGCTTTAACACTATAGAACTATAATGTGCTATAAGCACAGCCATAGCCATCCCTTTCATCAAGGCATTCCTGTGCCTTTAACACATGGGATATATTTCTAAAGGACATGTTGAGAAGACTCTTCATTGTTACTGAAGTTAGAGCTGTTTGATCTGAGGTAAAATTGCTTCTTTACAGGTTCCTGCTGGCTTGACTTTGGTAAGGACAAAATGTCAAACCATCTCAGACACAGATCAAGGTTGCTTTTGTTGTCCTCATCAGTCATAGTAACCTCTGCAACCATTTCTCACCCTCTGAAACATATTAAAAGCTCAAGGACAAGAGAGCTTCCCTTTCTTTCAGTGTGTATTACTACTATATACAAAAAAAGGGGGTTGTCTTTTATAAGTTGTGCACTACAGGATGTATACAAGTGAAAATGAAGATTTCTAAGGAAATGATGGGGTAAATTTGGGACTCATGTTTATTTGCTTGAGTCAGATAACATGACTGGCACTCTCATGTCTGTGCATTAGGCTTAAAGCTGAAGCAGGGAGGTGATTAGCCTACCTTGGCACAATGACTGAAACCAGGTGGGAAGGAGCTAGGCTGGTTTTGTCCAAAGCAAAAATTTCAAAGCTCATTAATTCATCCAAAAAATATTCCTTGGGTTAATTCCCAAGGGTCCAAATAAAAATCAAAACGCCACAATGGGCATGTCATTACCACTCTAGGTCATCATGTTGGCGGGTCCTGATCCTGTATATTCACCAAACATTGTGCAGCATCTGGCTCCAAGAACTACACACTTCCTCTCTAGTATGCTGCTGTTATATGTAGTTTACACGGCTGAGCTTGGGGCTGAGAGATGTAAATTTTGTCATCAGGGGATGAATATGAGGTGTTCCAGTCTTTTGAGACCTCACAGCCTTGTCCGTGAGATACTGCAGTATAATGAACCAACTTTCTACAAGTGGACTTGAAAAACGTATAGTGGGAATAGCTTGACTGCGGTGTCTGCAGTTGTCTGGATGTGTGTTTGTAAGTGAGCATAATCCTGGCCTTAGGCTAGCTGTACTTAATGCACAAGCAAAATATTTTTTGGTTGATGAACAATTTCTTTAAACCTGCTTCAGCCAACTATATATTAATTCACTTTGGTTGGTGTCAGTACAGAGGGAAAAAAAAACATACAGTTGTGGTCAGAAGTTTACATCCACTCATCATGGGGATGAATGTCATGTTAATTTTGGGCTTTTAATGATTTCTTTGAACTGTTCTTTTTCCAGGGTGGAATGATTGTACAGCATACATCTCTAATGACTTTAAAAAACAAGAATTGAGTACACAAGTTTGAATTTACTTTGGATTTTCTCTAATCCACACAGGGTCAAAGTATACATACAGGCTCAAATATATACATACACTCACTTAAATCTTTTAATAAGTGGTGCTGAAGGTTCTACAGTGTCTTTTAACTTGACAAGGCCAAGGTCTATTAACTTATTCTTAGTGATCATGATTTACTACACTGGTAGTTTCTCTTTGCCAGGATAAAAAAGGACTTGTTTTACAGCACTCATTGGGTTCATCTAAGGAGATTTGTAGATTTACACAAGTTGGGAAGGTCTCCTGGAGCCATTTCTAAACAACTTCAGATTCCAAGATCATCAGTTCAAACAACTGTATGTAAGTACAAGTTATTCAGATGTGTCACCTCTTTGCCAAGATCTGGAAGAAGACGCAAACTGTCACTCTCAGATGAAAGGAGATTGGTTAGGATGTTCAGGAACAACCCAGGAACCACCAAGGCTCAAGCCTGCCATGAATTGGAAACTGCTGAAACACCACAGTGAAGCGAGTTATGCCAGAAGCTTGCTGATGGCTACCAAAAGTGTCTGGTTGAGGTGCAACTTTCTAAGGGACATTTAACCAAATATTAGCTGGGTGTATGTATATATTTGAGGCTGTATGTATAATTTTGACCCTGTGTGGATTAGAGAAAATCCAAAATAATTCTTGTTTGTTAAAGTCATTAAAGATGTATGCTGTCCAATCATTCCACCCTGGAAAAAGAGCAGTTCAAAGAAATCAATAAAAGCCCAAAATTACCATGACATTCATGCCCATGATAAGTGGATTAAAACTCCTGACCACAACTGTATGAATGGCAAAAAAGGTTGAACCAAGCCCAAGCTGTGAATTAAATATTCAGAAAACATTCTTAAACAACGTGTAATCATGAAGCATGAAGTTCTGTGACTCAGGTCCATAACAATCAAAAACCACTCCTGGTATAAAGAATAGGCCAGGACTTTATAAACAAATATAGATCTTGCCCATATCTTTGACAAAACAAATCAAACACTAACGGAATAATGTCCAGTAGAGGCAAAACTTTTGTGATACCACAGGGCCCCGTGAGGATTATAATTTCACATAGTAAGTAGGAGTGCAAACCAAACAGAGATAAGTGTTCTGGCCTAGATTGTATTGTATGTGTTCTCTCCTGCCTTCCAGCACAGTATCAGCAGTACAGTTACTTATGCATGCATAGCCTGGTCAGGGCTGCACAGATGAGTTTGGCTCGGCTTAGCAGAAGCAAAAGCCATCTTCTAGAGATAACAGCAAATACTCTTACGGTAATTTATATTTTAATTTTTTTTTCTTAAAATATTCAATCCTCCAGCCCTTACACACACACACACAGTGTGTTAAGAATCCAAACCTCCTGGCAACGCAAGCTGTTTGAACTAGAGATGTATTTAGCTGACTAATATACAGAGCTAAAATGTATTCAAAATATGAAAATATTAAACATGAATGCATCTACTGTGCAGTACAGTCAGCTGAAAATTCTACTCTGTACAAAATGTAAGCAGAATATTAGTTTAAAGGATGTGTAGTATAAACGTCCATCACAATGCCTCCTTATTCAAAAACTCTTCCACTATAATTTATTATCTTGTTATTATTATCTAACCTTTACTGTCAAAGGAGCCATTTTTGAGTGATTTTTGACCAAAAAAATCTGCATGGAGCCATAAAACAAATTTGAGGCTCACAATGACTGTGACACAGCCTATTAAGGATAGAATAGCCCATCAACATTACTAATAGGGCTAAATAATTAAAATCTTCACCGCATGTGACTATGGTGTCAGCTATTTATGATTATTTGATACTTTCACTTTGCGTTTGCATTCATGAAATTAAGGAACCAAATTTTTTTTTTTTTTTTAATTATGTTTTTAAATTATTTTTATCACCAACAAAACTGAACATTTGTGAAGAAGAGGATACACAAATAGCTATTGGCATGTTTAGACCTACTTTAAAACAGAGTTGCCATAAAGCTTTAAAGCCACTTTGAGTTCTACCTTTCTTTGTGTAAATGAATCAAGTTAAAAGTAGCCTGCTTTGATAATCATAAATATAAACATATAGTAATTTAATAGCAAAAGTAAAGAAAAGAAGGCCAGTTTTAGTTTAATTTAGACTTAAGCAGCAGATAAAGCAAATGCCTGCAGCGTTGGCACAGAAAGCAGACAAATCTGCCACTACACTGTTAAAATTCTCTGTTTTCCTTTTTCCCTGTGTGGTGTTTTTTTTAATTTCTTTTTTTATTTGGAGTTCATCGCTAGGAGGACTCTGGAATAGACATGTATGTGTCTACATCCATGCTAACTGCCGCTAGCAAAATTAAGACAATAAGGTGCCAGGTAACAGACACAGGCTATGACGCACATTTTAATTAATAAAATATTAAATGAAATAACAAAATACAAAGTAATGAAATAAGTTAATGGTAATAATAAAGTGATGATGAATACAAATTAAAATGTAAAAAAAAAAAAAAAAAAAAAATCCATTGTTCATTTCCATATTCCTGTTAATGTAGTTGTTATCTAAAAGCCACAGGGAGCCACTGGAGATGGGAAGAGAGCCACATGTGGCCCCGGAGCCACGGGTTC
>VUQI01061523.1:14177-28842 GCA_015106735.1 Paratilapia polleni
GAGCTAATGAAACAGTAACACAGAACCTTTTAGGGACATTTAGAGATAATGCTGAGGAGAAAAAGTAAAAGATTAAAAAAAAAAAAAATCCATTGTTCATTTCCATATTCCTGTTAATGTAGTTGTTATCTAAAAGCCACAGGGAGCCACTGGAGATGGGAAGAGAGCCACATGTGGCCCCGGAGCCACGGGTTCGAGATCCCACTGTCTGTTTGTGTACATTTGAGGTATTTGGAATATTCAAACTGTTGGATTTTGATGACACTGCTCTCCATTTATATCAGATTAAACTTGTTTTTGATGTTAAGTGCCCCCATAAGGCAAACTTAAAATATCTTAAATATTACAGTCATAGACACATACTGTACTTTAGAAATGTTTACAAACTGATTCATAATTATGACTGATTAGTATTAATGCAGCCCTGTGACAGACTGGCGACCTGTCCAGGGTGTACCCCACCTGTCGCCCTATGGTAGCTGGGATAGTATTAATGCCTTTGATGTATTTTGAGTATACGATTGAAATGGTTCAAATTTAATTAATTTTAGACCTTTCACTCTCTATTGGACACTTTGTATCTACTGTAATTCCTTCCCTCTGTCCTGTGGTGTCCCACAGGGCTCGCTTCTGGGGCACCTGTTATTAATTTTCTATCTGCTTCTATCTATCCTTAGGACAGATTGAAAGTTTTAACATTAGCTATTACTTAATTGCTATAAAGGCTAGGTTAATAGACTGCCTAAATATTATCAGGGACTGGACAGTGGAAGATTTTTTCACAGCTTAATGTTGATAAGACAAAGTTTCTAATTGCTTCCCTAGAAAATGTTGCCCACATGATCAGAAATAGTCTAGGGCCCGTGTCCTCTGTTGTTCATATCAATGTGTGTAATTTAAGATCTTCATGTACAAAAGCTGTTACTGTTGGGGTACGTAATTGAACAAACAGATGGTTCCACATCACCCTTCCACTAATGTTTTGTTCTTCTCTGGCTCCTGATTGAGTTCACAATACACTTTAAAATTCTCACCCTGCAGAGAATGGCACTGTCAGGCGATCTTGCACTTCCGTCTATTAGCTCGCTCACTTAGGTCAAACAATCTAAAGTTACTGTCTGTTGCATGCACCCACATGGCCATGGATCAAACATTTGAGGCCATAGCGCCCAACCTGTGGAATACTCTGCCTGCACCTCTGCAGACTCTTTAAAATGTCAGCTATAGAGCAGTATGTTTGGACTAGTTCAGCTTTCATGCAAGGTACAGTTTTATCTTTCAATTTGCTTACCATTCTAAACCTGTCTCCTTTTGCTTCTAATTAGGGTAAATTTCATTTTTTGCATTGTATAAATTTAATGTGCCTTGTAAATATTTGTCCTTTTAACTCCTATCTGCTTCTTTTTTCTTCTTTTTTAATTGTTTTTTATTGTTCTGTTTTCTGTAAAGCACTTTTGGACTCCTGTCTGTGAAAAGTGCTATATAAATAAATATTGTTTGCTTACGTGCTTAAGACTATTATCACAGAGAAATTACTGTGCAAAAGCAGCATGTCATCATCTTCTTGAAAGGATGGCAGAGCTGTGGGCACACTTCCCATTCTTCTTAACAGAACAGTCATGAAGCAGGGTTTTACTGCATCAGATGCCTTTACTTCACTGCACATACACAGTCACATTGGTCCAGCTTGTTGGAGGTGCTGACCTCAATGAAGGGTGGATGTAGCAGTCCTAATCATACTAGCAGACCATCCAAAAAGCTCCGGTGAGTGAAATTTTAGTATGTTACTTAGCGCTAATTAGCTGATATCTGTCACTGTGCACTTTGCTAACCAAACTAGCTTTAACTGATGTTATTATGGTTACTTCTGGTTCCAATGATGGCCATAATACTAAACTTGAGGCTTTAAAAGGCTTTAAAAAAAACCAACGTGCTATGTCATGGTGGCTATGTCTACATAGATGTAGAGTTTGGTATTTGCCTGTTTGGAACTCTCAAATAGTGCATCTTTCTGAAAACTTGTCTATTTAGCATATGACTAAAACAAAACCCAACCCTAAAACTAGATGGATCATCTGTGACCTGATAGTTGTTAATGCTAGTAAACAGTCCATGGTGGAGAAGCCGCCCTCTTCCCCACATGTCCCTCTTTCGGTTCCTACATGGAGCGACCTCTAGAGAAATCTCCCTTGTCTCCAAAGCCCCTCTTTCAGCGCCTCTGAGGTGCTAAACTAAAGGTGGTTTGAGAAGGTGGCATATGGTGGTGCATATCCTGGGTGACAGAGCCTCTCCTTGCAAAGAAAAAGCTGCAGTCCATGTGATTAAAGAACTTGTCAAACCTCTTGTATGGCTCTGACCATGAATCAAGCTCATATAGTGCAGACACCAAGCTGAAGAGTTCTTCTTCTGACTCAGACAGAAGTGCCCTTCTCTTGGTAGCAGCCTTTTTCTGAGAGGAGAGGATAGCCTCATTTTTCAGACTCAGAAATTAATGTCTTGAGAGGTGGAGTTTGAAAGAACAGCTAAATGAACATGTCTTTTAGGAAGTGTCCAAAGTATCTCAGACATGAATTTAATTGTGTTACTTTATTTGTTCTTTCCAGTCCATTTTCGTGCACATGTGAAAGTAATGCTTACTAATTAGTTTTTACATGTAAAACATATAAATACTTGAGGGAGGGTGAAATTGATTTCAGTGGGTTTGTCATGCTTCACCTTACACAGCGGGTCCACTCATAATATGAAATACATTGTTAACTGTGCCTTTAAACTCACAAAGGTTTACTAGATAATACAGAGGCAGGTCCAGCTTTTAGGAGTAAATGTTATTTTTGAATCACAGCACACTGTTGCTGACTTCAAGAGATAGCAGATCCCAACCTGTGATCCTCTGGTGCCCAGAGAGACATTAACTCTCTTCATGTAAAACAGATGTTCCTCATTCCTCAGCTTTGGCTACAGCTGCTGCTCTCCACCCAAAGAACACAAAATGGATAGGCTCTCCAGGATATTTATCATTAAGTAACTGTGCACGAATCCAAGTGAGAGTCATTATGCTGAAAGTGGAAAATAATCTGGGTGATTTGGCTCCCCACCCATCGGCCTTCCTCTGTCTTCTCTCTCATTGCCAACCATTTTCTCTTCTTGGTCTTTCATCCTCCTCCACTTAATCCACCACGTTGTGTCCTCCCCCTTTGCCCGTCTCACCTCCCCACTTCTCTCTCTTTCTCTATATTCCCTTCTCCCCCCAGAGTGACCAGATGCTGGCAATTTCACGACTGTTGACTTATTTACATTTCTGCAATCATGGGAAAGCATGAATATTTATGACGCCGGTCTCTCGCTGTGGGGCATCTGCCTATACAGCCTGCTTATTTGATGTGTGTTTGAGTGCATCATTTCCATGATATTATGTGTATATTCACAGTTGCACTCTGTGTGTTTCTCAGACATACATTTTAAGTGTGTACCTTTGTCAGCGAGCAGAGAACAGCTGGTGTGTGTGACTGTGTGGAAAGCAGTACTTTACTTCTTTCCTCCTTTCTGTGAAGGAGTACAAGGACCAGATGAAGAAAGCCAATCACTGTTTTATGAGAACTAAACCCTCTTGGCATACACATTCTGTCTTTTCTCTCCCTGAAGTCTGTTTAGAAATTGATTATTTTTGGAGAGCTGGAGGATGTTCAAGGAATGAACTACACTGTGTTTGAAGCTATCAGTACATGTATGCCTGGCGGATACAGTGAGCGGGGGTATGTGTAAGTCTTTTAACATAGTTCTAAGTCATGTGAGCTTCTATTTCATACTTTAATCATAGTGTGTTTTGTTTCGTATTGAACATGGTTCAGGCATGCAGAATAGGTTTATTACTGTTCTCATGTACTAATCTCATCAGAAAAATGGCAGAATTTATTCAAAGGCTTAAAACAACTCAAATTTTTGTTTCCGCAATTTAGGACCTCTTATGTTTGCAAGAGTTTGTACTTTTTTCCCTCTGAAGCAGCTGAAAAAAAAAGAGAATTAACACGCTGTTTTGTTATGTTATCTTTTTATTCCATGCCTCGGAGTAGCAAGTTGATGGAGTGGTTAGTTAGTCTGCCTCACTACTGACCTGTCCAGGGTGTACCCTTACTCTTTGTCATGGTTCGGCTGGTTTGGGGGTTTGTGTTTGTTTTTCTTTTGTTTTTGTCCTTCTGTCTGATCAGGTGGAGCTTCGGGGTGAGCACCGGTCCTAGGACTCCGCCTTTGGGCGGAGACTCTAGGGGTGAGCCAGATTGGTCTCACCTGCGGGCCATTACTTCGTCAGACAGCAGGTATAAGAAGTACGGGTGGTGCCTCAGTTCCTCGCCAGACCGTCCCAGTAGATATGGTGACACTCAGGCCTCCTCAGTCACAGTTATAGTCACAGTTATAGTCATCATTGTTCCTGTTCAAAACCAACCTGCCTCCCTGGAACTCCACCCCGCTCAACTCAGACTCAGCCCCAAGTAAGAGACATTGAATGGAACCCAACTCTGGGCTAAACTCTCACATCCCTCTCTGCTGAAATCAGTCATTAACCTGTCCTCTCTCTCTCCCGGCAGAGTATTGTGATTCCAACCCCGCCCAAGCCTGACAACCTCCCAATTCTGTGTTTACTGTTAAATTCCTTGTGTTAATAAATCCCTTTTTCTTATTTACTCCTGTTGCCGAGTCTGCTTTGCGGGTCCTGCCAGTCTGAGCTATGACACTCTTGCCCCAAGACAGCTGAGATAGCCTCCAGTCTCCCTCCCAGGATATCCTGAACTTTCCTGTCAGTAGGTGCCACTGTTAGTTGGTGTTACTGAAACTTTCATTGAAGTGCATCTGACACTGTCGGACTCAGGCAATCAGCAAATCAACTACGATGTGAGAATGTAATCAAACTTTTTATCAGAGGGAAAGTGTGCTTTTTAGGACACTCAGCCTAACGTTAGCTAGCATAATGTTATCTTATAACCAACTCTTGTACTTATAGCCGGCTCGTTGTCAGCTTCCCAGAGACAGGAGGGTCGCATGTCTAATCTGCTGATAATAACTGCGTCACTATTGGGAATAAATCAGTATGTTTATATATGTTTTCTTATGTTAGGGCCTATATTTGTAGGGTCTTTACCCTAAAATATAAAGCGCCTTGAGACGACTGTTGTTGTGATTTGGCGCTTTATAAATAAAATTGAATTGAATTGATTTCAGTTTAGGAGATTAGGCTGCAGGTGAGGAGGAAGAGGATGAGCTGGAAATGGGGGAGGAGAGAGCAGTGTTAGAGGAAGCAGATGAAGAAGAGGAGGAGAAAGAGATGATGAAAATATAAATGTACAAATCTTAAATGGTCATATATACTTTGAAAGAGCTAAAGTATTTGTGATCTAACTTATAATTGACACCTTTCAAAAATGTTTTTAATTTTTTAAAATACATTTCTTTTTTTAACTTTGATAAATTTTTAATGTTTATCAAAGTTCCCCTTTGTTTCTGATTTCTCAAGAATCTGGAACATTCTAATAGAATTCTACTGGGATACAGAGAGTTAACTTAACCAGCTACCATCTAGGATCCAGTTGACCAGGCAGGCGCTCCAGGAAGCTACATGGTAAGTTACTTTTTCCAGTCAAGAAATATTCCACGCTCTGTAAAAAAATAAAATAAAATAAAATTCTGTAAAAAAACAAAAAATGTGCTGGTAATTTTCTGCTAGTACATTATCTTTTTTTTTATTTTTTTTATTTTTTGTTTGTTTTTTTAACAGAAGTTTTGTTAAATGGTAAATGGTAAAATTCAATGTGTGGTTAAAAAAAGCATCCATAAAAAATTAATACGGAAAATCCTTCATTTTAAAACGGTACATTGTACTGCATTTTTAAGGATTTTTTTTTTTTTTTTACTGTGTACAGAGTGGTGTATTTTCAACTAAGAAAATAAAAGAAATTTACTTCACAGAATATGGGTGCATGGGGTGCAGTGGTCAGCACTATTGCCCTTACAGCAAGGTTCTGGGTTCAAACCTG
Source organism: Paratilapia polleni (assembly GCA_015106735.1). NCBI lineage: Eukaryota > Metazoa > Chordata > Actinopteri > Cichliformes > Cichlidae > Paratilapia > Paratilapia polleni. Next base: position 20,204 of record VUQI01061523.1, read on the forward strand.
TTTTCTGTGTGGAGTTTGCATGTTCTTCCTGTTCCTTTGTGGGTTCTCTCCAGGTACTCTGGCTTCCTCTCACAGGCCAAAAGCATGCTTGTTAGGTTAATTGGTGAATCTAAATTGGCAGGAGGCCAGAGGTCTCTTTGTGTTACCTCTGTGACAAACTGGTGATCTGTCCAGGATGTACCTGTCACCCAAAAGTCAGCTGAGACAGGCGCCAGCCCCCTGTGACTCTGAATTGGATACATGGTTTAAAAAAAATGGATGGATGGACTTAATGGTTAAAATCTTCTAGTCCTCCTAAATGAATGGCAAAATATGTATTGGCCATATATTATTAGCCATTGCAAATCATCATTGTAAAAGTTCCTTTTAGAACCATTTTTGATCTTCTCCTTTATGATTAAGGTTTAGTTCATTTCAAGCACAAAAACTTAAGTTTAGTGCAAAATCTTGCTTTCTATGATGGAACCTGTTGTCATACAATAAAAACCCTTTGGTTAAGCTTTGAGAAAGATGAAGGTAATTTTTTAAATAAATCAGTGTTTCAGAACCTTCCCTGCAGTGTTTTGTTGACCCAACCATCAACCCCGACCTCATCTGTGGTATATCGTCATACTAATTCAAGCTGTGCTCAAATCTATCTTCAGTGGATGCTGTTCACTCATCCCTCATCGGCATCTACCTGCACTGTACACCAGAAAAACATCTTGAGGGGGTGGTTTACTGCCTTTGCTGTCCAAAGGCAACAATTAATAGGATTATTATCTTGATGGCAAATTCAGCCATATGTTGTTTTATTCTCATGTTCCCATTATATTATGTATTCAGGGCTGATGTACGGGGATTGCAAATCAGTCAAGACTCATGCCGGTACATCAAAGTGAATAAGATCAAACACAGAAACTCATTTGTCAGCAGTTAATTTAATCAGCCTAAATGATCATTGCCGCCTTTCACAAACAAAAGGCATCTTTAGATTGAGATTAAACTGGGGCAAAGTATTTAGAAACATGACAGGATTTTTCATGTGCTTTGTAGGACTGTTTTTAAGGATGGTTTGAATGCCCTCATTCAGGACACAGGAAGTGGTTTTCAACTTTAAAACAGGAAAATAAAGGTAATTTTTCTTAATTTGTAATTAAATAAGTTCCATATTTAGTGTCCATCAATCCATTTTCTTCCACTTATCCATTTCAGGGTTGCTAGAGCCTATCCCAGTTGCCATAGGGCAAAAGGCAGGGTACACCCTGGACAGGCCCTGTCTTCCTGTGTTTGCAGGGCTAACAGAGAGAGACAGACAACCATTTACTCTCACATTAACACTTATGGCCAATTTAGAATTGGAAATAAACCTAACCCATGCATGCCTTTGGGAGGAAGCTGGAGTACCTGGAGAGAACGTGCAAACTTCACAGAGCTGGCCAGTGGATACAAACACAGGACCTTCTTGCTGAGAGGCAACAGCGCTAACCACTGCTCCACCATACTGCTCTGCCAGATTTACCAGTTCCTACATATGTCCACAGCAGTGGAACTGTGTGTGGCTCATGTGACACAAGTGAATGTAGCTACATCAAGCAGAAGATGGATTCTGCCTTTTCCTTTAATGCACTTTTAAAGTGCCACTCGCCAGCTTCCTGCCACACTGCACATACAACACAAATGCAATTAAGTGAACTTCCTGCTTTACACTGATGAAGAAATTGTAACTAAAATGATTAGTTCTCTTTTAGTGCCTAGCAGAGAGAACAGAGTCCCATCCGTTAGATTTATTGTAGATTTTAGTGCATTTTTTCTTTTCTTTAAATCTGTGTTGACTTTTAATGGACTTTGATGAGTGTGGTTTGTTACAGTGACTCATCTTTTTCATGCAGTTAAACATCCCAATAAAGGTTAAAGACTCTTGTACATGTGGTTTTAGTCAGCTCTGTTTTAGGGAGAGAGCTGACTGTGCAAATGAAGGTGACATGCACAAGGAAAAACATTAGTGCTATTTATGCCACTGGCTGAGAGAGCGAGTGGGTGCACACACATACACGCTGCACCATGACAAGCCAGGGCTGTATGATTTAAGACTCTGGTCATCCTCTCCTCCATCTCCTCTCCAGCATGGCCACAATAGCTCTCTCTCTCTCTCTCTCACACACACACACATATACATGTATGATATACAGAACCTCAAGCCCTGTTGCATGATAACAAAACATACATTTGTCTAGACCCAACCATACACACCCCACAGTAAACAATTTAGGGTTTGCTGAGGTCAGTAGAGGTTGACTGAGTGATTCCACCCAGTAATCATTTCTCGCTAACAAGCAGAAGACAAACGGTCACTTGCATCTTCCACTCTTTATTACCCCCTTCAACCAGTAGCTCCCAGCCCTTAACCTATTTCCCACCACTTCCCCTCGCTGTCCCACCAGCTGAGCACAACATCGCACATGATGATGCATGATGTTCCCTTTGTTTTCAGTAAACCACAGTAGACCTGAAGGGGTGTTTTCACTGTGAATCCGTGTGGTTCTTTCCTATGACACAAACTGAGGAAAATATACTTATTCACTTGTCATTTGGTCTGGAAAGGATCTCCTAGCAGTAACATGAACTTCAGCATGAAGCTGCTGGTTAATTTACAGCCCAGTCTCAGCAAAATATGTAATAATTATATTGGTTCACAGTGCACTGAACAGTGGTTTTGTGCTTCTTCTTGGGGCTGAACTCACCACCCTGTACTGGAAATTTGTTGTTCAACGCATACTTTTTTTTTTCAAGTTAAAATCACAGCATGCTGTTTATTCTGTCTGTAGCCTTAGTTAATTTACGTAGGTTTTTATCTGTTTTTAAACATAAGATTTTACAGTAGCTACATTATATTACATAACAGTGCCATTTATAACGTGGCTCCATAGTCTAGTGGTTTGCACACTTACCTGACAAGTAAAAGATCCCAGGTTCAGTCTCAGGAGGAAACACAAATCTCTTTGGGTTGTGTCAGGAAGGGCATCTGGTGTAAAAACTCTGCCATGTAGAGCTACCTGCTGTGGTGACCCCTTGTGAATAAGGGAGCAGCTGAAAGTAGCTTTTACATTGACATTTCTAGATTACATTTTGTATACAGTCACTTTACAAGAGCAAAATGTTTTGAAGAAACAGAGACCGAATGCTAAAAGGTTTGCTTTTAGCAACACAATGAGGACAAATTCACTGAACAGAATTATCTAAATGAACATATCTCCAAAACATTGCATTTTTCCCCCCCTAGAATACACTAGAATATGTGCTCAGCTCATAGAAACTAAAGCTTTTTTATTTATTTAATCGTTATGGTGCAATGCACTCACAAGACTGGTTAGATTTTTCTTTGTTACACAGTTAAAAGTAACACAAGCACGAGATATTCAGTGTTTACTTGATTAACAGTTCCTTCCAGACTGCTTTACTTAAACATAAATAATAAATAAACATAATGTCTTGCACATGTGATTGGCATTTCATAATTAAATCTTTACTGCAGTGTTCTGGAGTATATTCATTGTGAATTCTGTGTTTCTTGTAGCTTCAATATTGCAATAATTTATTTTAGTTTAGTTTTACCAGCCATGGTCTTCCATATGTAGTAACAACAAGTTTTTTTACTTTCAGTCTGCTTTGTTTTCTCCAAACAACTCCCAAAGCACTTGTAATCTAATTCTCACATATACAGTATATCCACCTCATTTTTATTCTCATCAGTGCCATCTTTCAGTGCACCCCCCCCAGGAGCTTCACTGCCTATGAGCCTTTCATCATCTTACCCTCATAAACTCAGCTCCACCATCAATGGTTTATTAATACCATTACGGGCCTCTAATCAGATTATCTTCTTGAACTTCATCTCTGGAGAATTCTTATTAACCAAACAAATGCTGAACATGCTTCTGATCCTGGACTGAATTTGATCTCCAACCAATCAGCCGCTGCTTGAACCTTTTCCAAGCCTCGGGGCACTGCCCACTCAGTGCGTGGGCCTCGTACACGGTGACCAATCAGATGTTGATCAGGCTGTATAGATGACTGTCCGCTGGCTACTGCGATCAGGTTTGTAAAGCTCAATAATAATAGCTAATCTAATTTAGCAAATTCCTGCTGTCAAAAACTCACCATACAGGATACCCTAATGCAGTGGGGAACATATGTTTAGAATACACATAAGACCTCATGCTGTGAGATGTTTCGTCATGGTAACATCAAAGCTAGTAACATCAAAGGCCAGTGTGCTGTCTGTCTTCACGTGCCAGCCTCCAAAGGGACATCTTGGGAGCACACAGTGAAGAAGAAGAAGAGCTTTCACACCAGGAGATGCCATAATTGTTGGGATTAGAAAATGAAGATGGGCTGAAACACTTCCATACTTCTAATGAGGGCTAATTTACCCAGAGGGTTGAGAGGAAGGTGTATAGTATCTGCCTTGTCAAGGTAACACAGGGGTGAGATTACACAGACACAGAGCTGAGGCGACACCAGATAGGAAGACAAAGGATGGGACATAAAGAGATGAGAACCGGCTGGGGGAAAGAATAAGTGTGTCTGTGTGTGTGTGTGTATGTTGAAGTGATATAGTGGCTGTCATCCAGTCATTATATAGCAAAGCTGGGATGCAATGAAAGTACAATTATGTGAGTAGAGAATATGGAAAAAAAGGAAGAAAGAACTTCTCTCCCTTTCTGCTTTAGAGCATGCTCCTAACATAGTATAAAAGCAGCTCTACAGCTCTATCTCCATTTCCCTCTCCATCCCTCACTTCGTCTTCCATCCCTCTTTTCTCCTGTGTGGATCATGGCAGACTAATCTCAATCTGTTTCACTGAGATATCACACAACAGCTCTGTAGCTGCAGCGGTGCCAGCCTATTGGACTCGCTGGTCTGCCAGCCGGCACCGGCTCCCAGCAGCTCTGGCGCTCGTCTCACTCCGTGCTTTAGTGGGGGTTTTCCATCGGCCGCCTCCAAACACTCAGCTCTGCTGCTAAGACAGTGTCTCTCTGCCGCTGTGCTGCTTGCTACGTCCTTTCCAGTCCATTTTCTACACACTTTGTTTTCCTTGAAGTGCATCACACACTGAGAGGTCATGGTCCACATCCCGACGACGCTGAGAGCAATTAAGAAAGCAAGCAAACGTTCAGGCTTTTAAGCAATCCTGTAAATACTCATTAACTAGAATTGAGAATTTCTAATGAAGACATGGGAAGAAATTGATTTGGTTTGATTGGTTTCATAAAAAATTGCTGTATTTTCAAAATCCCAACGGTTTTTAATGACAGCTTCACTTTTAGTTGCTCCAGTTGATATATCACCACTGAACCAGGTCTTGATGGGAGCTCCTTTGTGAACAATTGCTTAAACGTTTAATTAGATGTTACAACTGTGTGGTTCTGCATGCGTGTCTGTCTAAGCTGTCTGTTGCAGAAAGTGAGAGTACAGTCTGTAAAACTGTGCCCTGTTGGATTTCCCAGGCGTGCACACCTTAATTTCTTTCATTTTTATTGCATCTTCTTATTACTGTTGGCCGCTGCAGACTTTTAATCACAGATTACAGCTTCTTAATGCCAATTAGACCAAGATCACATCATTATTATAAGTTCATTAGATTAAAAAGACCTCTTAATATTTCTGAAACTGTGATTGCAACACTTCACCGCATTCTTTATTTGAAACTTTTGCTTTTTTTGACTTGCTCCCTGTTGATTTGGTGTTATGACCCCCTCCCTTACAACATGGCACCAAATACATGTTTCTAAGTGTGGTGGTAAATCAAAGACTCATATTCTGCTACCTGTATACTTGAAGCTATAACCTTAGTAAAGATTAAGAGCAATTCTGACTAGCAAAAATATTTTTTCTTGATCTCACAACTCTCCAGATTCATTATGTGGTCCCACAGGGGTCCAAATCCAAAATGGCAACCGCTAATCTTAGGACAATGAAGACTTTTTCATCCTAACAACTTGCCAGTCACAAGCTGTCAACCAATGAGCGTGCCGTGTCCCTTGGTTTCCTAGTCAGTACCCCCGCCAAGCTCATTACGCCTCTTTCCTAAAAGCTAATATGGCTACAGCAAAGCTTGAGGTTTTCCAACAGGACTTCCCAGACCAAAGCATCTATCTGCACTGGCCACCCCACACAACCAATGATGAAGTTCATTTGCAGGCTATGGAGACATAGAACTGCAGTGATATCAAGTAACTAATATATTTTCAAGCAGAATGTTTTTGCTCTCTGGCAGCTGTTCTTACATGGACACATTTACAGCACAACAACCCATTCATGCCTGCAAAAGCATTCTAGAGTTTTACAGTCAAATAATGAGAGTGAGTGACCAAAAAAAAAAAAAACAAACATGCAAAAAGACATGCATCAGTTTCTCTGCCACCCCTAGGTAAATAATGTTCTCACACTGGCCACTTCTTTAAGAAAACCCTGGTTGATCTATTTGTTACTGCATCAGAATACAGTGAGAGTTTATCAGCTCGGCTATGCAAATATAATCCACATAGAAATATCTCACGTGCCTACAGGTGGATGTTGGGGACAGATGGAAAATTTTGCAGCTTATATAGACCACCAAATTGGGAGGGTGTGTTTGGAATATGATGTGAGGAGAGTGAGGCATGTGTGTGTGCGCGACGCCTGCCTAACTTGCAGATTGCACTCCATTAGTTGCCCATTGCTTATGTTTTTGCAGCCATTTCACCACGTCTCCAGTCACTTGCGTGAGAACACTGCTACTTATGAAAGTAGGATAACCAGATATGTGAAGATTTTCCAAAAACTGGACACTGTTGTCCATCCTTTCCACAGAGTCACTTACCCTCACTTTGACCATAAAGGTGTTTTCATTTGCTTCTCTACTGAATCTGTACTGCATTCATCTCCCTAGCTGTTTGTCAATAAAAACTCCCCACATATCTCTCTGCATATTGATAGCATCACCGCACTGTGCATCACCCTCCTAATCACCCAGGAGAAGTCATCAACGGCTTTAATTAAAACTTTAGGAATAGAGCTCATTTGAATGGATGCAGGCACACAGTGGGCAAATGGTGTGGGGGGAGAAAAAAAATAAAGTTTTACTAGTTGTATTGTGCTCACCACACTTCTTCCACAGTTCTCAAAGGGAGTAAAGAAACTTCTAATGAACAGAATGAAGGAGCTGCTGGAGGCCTCTGAGCTGAGTCCAGTGCTGCAGAGAGATTGTCCGCTTTGCTCGACTGGGTGCTTGTATCTCCTCAAGACAACGGGTCAGTTCTCTTCCTCCTCTTTCTGTCTTCCTCAGTCTGCTGTGGCTCTTTAAGTATTTAGAGCTGCTAGCCTTTTCTTCTACTCCTCTCCTCTGTCGGTTTAAGTGGGTCTAATACTCTGTCCCTTGTCAGCTTCCCCTCCTCTTCTTTCTGTTCTTTCATCTCCTCCTTTCATTTCCTCTCATGTCTTCTTTCCTTCATCAGCATATTTCTGTCCGGTGGACATAATGCCAGCGTCTCCTTTTGTCTCCTGGCTTCTCTGCCCCCCCCCCAAAAAAAACTTCAAATCTGTGTTGCATTTTGTCGTCCTGTCACGTCCTGTCCTGTTCTGTCTCCTCAAATAAAATGTCAGTGAACCTACCTGTTTTGAACCTCTGCTTATGAGTCTAGACTTCCTGTCTGTGTTTGTGCCCACACATGAATATTCATGGTTGTGTCTGCAAAAGAGACACATACAAAGAGACGGCGCACATTTGTGTGTGGAAGAGAGTGACTGGTTCACAGATGGAGCTTCTGCTGTTCAGCTCATACAGTATACTCAGCAGAAGGAGCATGCACACACGGTGCTGTAGATGAGAGGACAGGGCTGTTCCTTGATCCGTGTATTGTTTCAAAGATTGCCGGAGAGCCTTCTGAACTGACTCACTTTCATTTTGCTGTAAAGAGAGGTTTGTTGTAGCAGCAGCTGCTGGGATCCTGCCTTAATTGGCTTGATTCCTTAGGTATCTCAACCCCTTTTTTCTTAAGTGTGTGTTTTTACAAGAGAGCAGATCCACAGAGGCACCTACAATGTAAAGTGCTGCCTTTGGAGTATTTCTACATGCGGCCCCTTCAAAGGCAAAGAGCAGTTCCAACTGAAACATTAAGTGAGCATCCATCCACCTGATTTTTAAGTGGAACACACACACACACATATATAAACTTAGCACAAACAGTAAGGAAATTTGTGTTTGGTCGATTATTTCTTTATTGTAACAATGATTCTTGGCAATAAATCTCATACCGTTGGAAAGCCTGTTTATTTCCCTTTAAATGGTGCCACATTATTAAGGAAAATGCATTTGTGGGTTGAGCAGCAGAGTTGAGTATGTGAGTTGCGCCCATGAAGAACTTGCCAAATCTTCTCTGCCAATGCCAAACAGCTTATTCTGCTATTGACTCGTGTTTGGTGTCGTTTATTGGATTGGATGATTGAAGTCTGAAGAAACAAGACATATTGGCAATTCAACAATTTATTCATTTAACAAACAGGGGCCTCAGTAGCATGTGGAAGAACCATACACAGCCACAACAGCCTGGCACCTCCTCCTCATGCAGGTCACCAGCTTGGTCACACACTGCTGTGGGATGGCATCCCATTCTTCC
>VUQI01061524.1:14078-30782 GCA_015106735.1 Paratilapia polleni
GTCCCTGTGCAAATTTTTTTTTTTTTTTTTTTTTTTTTTAGTCTTCTCACAAGCAAGAATATTTTGTTTGTTTTATTATAACCACAAAAGGACAATTTTGGCTCACGGCCTGGGAATACCAGGCACTGTAAGTTTGGGTGACACAGTGGTGGAGTTGTTAGCACTGTCAACAGCAAGAAGGTTCCTGGTTCAAACCCCAGCTGGATCCTCTGTGTGGAGTTTGCATATTCTCCCTGTGCCTGTGTGGGTTTCCTCTGGGTAATCCATCTTTCTCCCACAGTCCAAAGACATGCATGTTAGGGTAACTAGTGATTCTAAATTGGCCATGGATGTGAGATATAAAGTGCCGGATGAATGAATTGTTAAATGTGACTTGCACTTTAAGTAGTCAGTAAGACTAGAAAACTGCTACATAAAGTACATTACAATGTACAAAAAACATCCCAATGCTAGAAAGTTGAGGAAAGGTGTCCATGCCACGCTCAGCAGGATGTTGGTACAGCTTTCACTTTGGAACTATTTTTCAAACAAGACTAGATGTCAAGAAAAGAATGGAATGGATTGGTATTTATATAGTGCTGGCCACTCAAAGCACTTTAGATTACAAGCCACATTTTAACCATACATTCCTACAATGCTTTATTCTATTCACTTTAAGCATTGCCAGTTTAGAATCACTAATTAACTTAATAAGCATGTCTTTGGACTGTGGGAGTACATGCAGTAAACCCACGTAGCGACAGGGACAAACATCTGTCCGTCAAGTTTTTTTTTGCTTCGTAGCTGTATATGTATGATACAGTAGTATAACTACAGATTGATTTTGAATAATCCAATGTGTCATTTTAAGATCAAGATATGGAAATCATTGATTTAAATAAAATCTACCCAGAAATCCAATCTTTCTTATATCTGTTGTCTGGCTTGGCTTATAAACACGTGTAATGCTCTTACTTAAGGACAAGTTAGCAGAAAAAATTTAGAAAATTGGTTTGTACAAATGTGCATGTGTTTTTATGCAATTTTTCTTTAAATGAAACAGTCACATTGAAATCTTTAGCTGACAAGGGCAAGGGTTGACTTCAAGAGCTCCTCATGGTCTCTGTTATTATTCAACCCTCTATTCTTAAAGCCAACTCAATCTGCATTCAGCTGGTCATGGGAGAAAAGCAACTCCTACATGACTGATGTTTCATAATAAAAACTAAATTAACAATTACAAAAAACAACAACAAAACTACTGTGCTGTGAGGCCAAAATTACTGTCCAAAGGTTGTATTCATGCAGGATGTGAAGGAGTTTGCACTTCAGAAACTGAACATTATATTTACAGAGTAAAATGGCTGGGTACACACAGATCCACAAAACCCCAGAATAAAGTAAAGCACCTGTCACCTTCACATGAAGTCAGTTAGCAGTGCGCTTTTGGATTTGTAATTTGAGCTGTTATTTGTATTGATATGTGGTGCAGTGAACAAAGAGCTTGAAGTACCCTATGTCTCTACAGTTCTGCTGGGTGTGCTAATGACATGTGCCCAGACAGAGATGAAGAAGGTTGTGGGAGACAACGCCACACTGCCTTGCCACCATCAGTTCTGGGTTGGTGATGACCCCACTATGGACATTGAATGGCTGCTTCTCAAGCCAACCAACAGGCAGAGAGTGGTATGTGTCTCACTGTGCATGAGCTTGAATGTTTATTTAAGATGGACAACAACTGACCTACTTTTGGCTGTTCACCCCTGTTTGTTGTGCATGATACTTCTATGTTACTATTTTCTGTTATTTCTTTCCCTTCACGCCCTTCATCCAGTCTCTGGTTCTGCCAGAGGTTTCTTCCTGTTAAACGTTCTTCCTTACCACAGTTGCTTCCTCAAAGGGGATTGTCAGATGGTTGTTCTATCTCTAATGTTATAGGGCTAGTATTTCCAAAGCATTACATAAATGATGAGTCACTGGTATAATCACCACAAATAAATTTCCTAAAAGGCTGTTAGACTAAGGTCTGCATTTCATGTGAAATTTAGAAGGCACCAGATCAGATCCAGAGAGAAGTACTGTAGAAAAAGACTTAAGTATTTTAGTGGCATTAGAAAATACAGTGCCTTACAGGACTACATTATGAAATCTTACAAAAATATGTCAAAAATATAGTTACATACAAAAAAACTGCAAATTCATTTGAGCCAACTCCCAGTCACGGAGCACTTTGCCACGGAGAGACACAAGGGACTATATCAAGTCAAAGGCACCTGGACCACAGCCAGCCTTTGCTAAAGCTAAAACTAACACATATGCTTTCATTCTTTCATAACTGTCATGGGTAAATAAATACACTGCTCAAAAAAAAAAAAATAAAGGAACACTTTTTAATCAGAGTATAGCATCAAGTCAGTTAAACTTCTGGAATATTGATCAGGTGCACTAGAGGGGGAACAATGAGAAGACTCCCAAAACAGGAATGGTTTTACAGGTGGAGGCCACTGACATTTTTTCCCTCCTCATCTTTTCTGACTGATTTTTCACTAGTTTTGTATTTGGTTGGGGTCAGTGTCACTATTGGTAGCATGAGGTGATACCTGGACCCTACAGAGGTTGCACAGGTAGTCCAACTCCTCCAGGATGGCACATCAATATGTGCCATTGCCAGAAGGTTTGACAGACCTGGACAGGGCTGTAGAAGGTCCTTAACCCACCAGCAGGACCGGTATCTGCTTCTTTGTGCAAGGAGGAACAGGATGAGCACTGCCAGAGCCCTACAAAATGACCTCCAGCAGGCCACTGGTGTGAATGTCTCTGACCAAACAATCAGAAACAGACTTCATGAGGGTGGCCTGAGGGCCCAACATACTCTAGTGGTCCCTGTGTTCACTGCCCGGTACCGTGGAGCTTGATTGGCATTTGCCATAGAATACCAGAATTGGCAGGTCTGCCACTGGTGCTCTGTGCTTTTCACAGATGAGAGCAGGTTCACCCTGAGCACATGTGACAGACGTGAAAGGGTCTGGAGAAGCCGTGGAGAACATTATGGTGCCTGTAACATCCTTCAGCACGACCGGTTTGGTGGTGGGTCAGGGATGGTCTGGGGAGGCATATCCATGGAGGGACGCACAGACCTCTACAGGCTAGGCAACAGCACCCTGACTGCCATTAGGTATCAGGATGAAATCCTTGGACCCATTGTCAGGCCCTACGCTGGTGCAGTGGGTCCTGGGTTCCTCCTGGTGCACGACAATCTCTGGCCTCATGTGGCGAGAGTATGCAGGCAGTTCCTGCAGGATGAATTGATGCCACTGACTGGCCCCCACGCTCACCTGACTTAAATCCAATAGAACACCTCTAGGACATTATGTTTCGTCCATCTGACGCTGCCAGGTTGCACCTCAGACTGTCCAGGAGCTCAGTGATGCCCTGGTCCAGATCTGGAAGGAGATCCCCCAGGACACCATCCGTCATTTCATTAGGAGCATGCCCCGATGTTGTCAGGCATGCATACAAGCACGTGGGGGCCATACAAACTAGCCTGCCGCATCATTTTTTCACTTTGATTTCCGGGGTGTCTTTGAATTCAGCCCTCTGTAGGTTGAATTTTCATTTCTATCAAATGATCCTAACACATTACCCAGTCCATATCAGTATAGGTATCCAACATGATTTTATTTCCCCATTGAGATCTGATGTGCTTTCAAAGTGTTCCTTTAATTTTTTTTTATGCAGTGTATTTTGGATTTTCTGTTGTAAACAAACATTTGAACTTTTAATAATAAAGATATAAACATTGACAGGCCAATAGAAGACAGGCACTCAGCTTAAAAAACATGGAAATAATTCCTATGAACATCTGAACAAAGAACAAAGCTGAATGAGTCAGAAAGGTAAGAGAACAGCTTTTGATTATAGATAACACAATGAAGATTTTCCAAAGGCAGTAATGAGTAAATGATAGTCACTTTAACTTTTCTATCTTTTGCATATGGTTTCTGGGCATCCTGAAAATGTACAAGTTTCAATTAAGTTGACTTTGTGTGAGTTAAATTAGGCCTGCTACTTTTTTATAGAGTAGCTGGATATTGTTGCTCTTCCTATATGTGCATTTCCTTGCTTAACATATTACAAACCACTACCATTATTACCCACCTGTTTCACTTCTCCCCACCAGGTGATTACCTACTTTGCTGGACGGGTTTTTGACCCCAATGAAGGAGAACGTGGCCGTGTAGCCTTCGCTGGAGAGTACTTAAAAGGCGATGCCTCTCTGCTGATCAGTGACTTGTTACTGACCGACTCGGGAGAGTACAGTTGCAAAGTCAAAACTGGTGCACAGTACCACTGGAGCACCATCAGTCTCATAGTGCTGGGTAAGTGGCAGACAGCACTTTGGTTCACTTACAGAAACTACACACAGGAAGAAGACTCATGAGAACACTATACAGTAGAGTGTCATGAAATCCCAAAGCTATTTGAATTAGAGCAGTCATTATACTCTATATGGACAATTACTAGGCTACATCTACACATTACACCTACAGGAGCTGCAAGTCTGTGGAAACCCATGCCGTGAAGCTCCCGGCGCAGTTTTTGTGCTGATGTTAATGTCAGAGGAGGTTTGAACACTGCAGTTCATTGAGTCAGCACGGCGACTTTAACGCACTATATGCCTCAGCACTTGGCAACCCCACTCTGTAACTTTATGTGGTCTGCTACTTCGTGGCTGAGTTGCTGTGGTTACCAAATGCTTCCCTTTTGCAATAATACAGCTGATCATGGAATATATAGGAGGGAAGAAATTTCACCCCCTGCTCGATCAGTTGACTATTATGCCTTCACAAACTGGGTATAAAGGGGTATGAGCTCATTTATAATGCATAGAGTTCTATAAAAAGAGCAAATACCTCTTTACTATCCAATCCATCAGTGGCATAAACAAACCTCAGCTGGTTTTAGTACCCCTTTTTAAATTATTTATTTGTTCATCTTCCAGTCTACTGAAGCCACTCCATTTCACAGATGCAGCACAACCTTCACACAGTGCAGTTCCAGTCTGTGCTTCACAGAGTTATACACCAGTTTTCTCAACATTTGCTGCTATATACTGTCAAGTGTTTGTGGCTTAGTAAGCCTAACTTGCCTCTTCTCAAATACAAACCAAACCATGGACCAAAGATAAGACATCAAATTTAATTTCAAAAAGCACTAACAAAACTAATTAGGTTCAGCACCATATGTAGTGCTTTACATAAAATCAACTTCCTGTTTATTCAATTAGATTCAAATACAGTGTCTGTGCATACTGTGTCAGTCAGGCTACCCCGAGCAGAAATGTAGGTAACACCAAATAATATCACTACACTGACTGACTGTTGGAGCGCTTTTCATATCGATACACCTGACCATGAGGTAATGGCGGCAATGGTCGAATACTTTCATCCTGGAGACTACGGTTTGTGACCCCAAGTGCTACCATTTCTTTTTCATATTTGTTATTGTCAGTCTAAATGCAACAGATTGATCCTATACCAAATTTCAAAACAGGAGAAACCAGAAATCCAAAAATCTTCACAGGGAGCCAGTAAAAACACAGAGGACACTAGGGAAAATACACAGATTTTATGACAAAGACTAGAACAGGGAAAAAAAACTATATATACACACACTGAGGACTATTTGAGGGGGCGCAGGTGAAGGCAATCAAGGCAATCAGACAGACAGTATGTAAAACCAAAGACAAGCCATGAGAGTAAAGCAACTATCAAAGCAAAAGAGGTAACAATCCCAAAGATACCTACTAAACACAAACACAATTCTTTTGACTCCCAGTGTGGCAATGACAGAGTATAAAAAGACCCAGAGAATAAGCTGGAAATGTGTCTTGTGCAAATAAAGTGTTTCTATGAAATGTGCTTTAAGCTGTGGGAAATCTTTCTTTAAACTGTCCCTGGAAAGTAGAAATGCAGGTGTAGAAGTTTGTACTGTGTGTAGTGTAGTAATACAATTCAGTGTTGGTCTGGAGTAACTGAGTCACATAACTAAGAACAAATGAGAATAGAAAATAGACACAATGAACAGTAAAACATAATAAAAGTAGTGCTTCTTTATTTGTCAGGTGAAATGATAATATCTAGCATGGATTTGGAGACACATTAAAGTGAAAATTGTGACAGAGTAGCTCAGCTCTGACATTGAGCAAAGTCTCACCTGCTGTGTAGTCCTTCATCAAGTATCCACTGTGTGAGCAGCAGAATGAAACAGGTCCTCAATAACCTGGAAAATAACATAAGAATTGACCAATTCATAAATGTTACTGAACTTTCCAACAACTTATAGTATCTGAACATTTAACATACATAAAATCAGAAAGTGAATATCACAGTGCACTTTCAATCTGGGAATTAAAAGAAAGGCAAACTGCAAATGCTACAATAAAACCTTAAAAAATATCCAAAACCATGTAACTGACACAATCTGATTTTTTATGTGGTTTGACATACAGTCTTTGTCCTTTTAAATGGTACAATAACAAAGTTTTAACAAGCATGTTTAACATCTGGACAAAGCTGCTTAGCAACATTAAGTTAGTGATATAAATGCAAAGTGCCCTGAGATGATTCATGAATAACGAACATAAAATACATAAAATTCAACTGAATAATGTAAAATCAATTACCTATTAGCAATCAAACTAATGTGCTGCATGACACTAACTTGGTATAGTTTACTTTTAGGATAATAAACATGGGTAAATCAGCATGAAGGTACTGAGGAAGACTCGGGTTTTGTGTCATTTAAAGTGTGATGTCCTGATAACCCTGAGTGACAGTCCTGATGTTCAGAGTGAGGACTCAGAGGTGAGCTAACTGTCCTCTTTTACTATTAACATTGGGCCAAACTCAGTGAGAAGACACTGCTGGCATGTGGACTGAATGTCTGTCAAATATCTGAGCTAAAGTAATGTCGCAGCAGCATACTGATTACAGAATATTTATTCTAGATAGCTAGTTAGCTAACACGGTTACTGATAGCCAAAATGCTCGTTCACTCTGGTTTTTGCTGCTGCGCCTAATGAGGAATGAGAGATTTCTGGTGTCTGTGTTGGTTTCCTCATTAATCACAGAGGTAATGGACTAAATCAAAGCTATGAAGGAAACTTGTGAATCCAGCATGGCGCACAGAGGACAGACCTGCTTATGATTGGTTGACCTCTGCTCCCGGCCCCTCCACCCCTCCACCCACTCTGCATGCTCACATCTTAGGCTACAAGAGCGAGTTTTGCAAAAGTCAAAGTGTGTGAATTCATGAATTTGTGACTCAGGGGGTGCAATTGAGCAGTTGTATTCACTGATTTAAGAGGTTGTAATCACAGAGTTGTGGTTATAAGCAGTAAAAAAATTAAATATGAGTAAAATTTGAATTACAGTTTGGCAGTTCTGAGTATATTTGTGTAAATATCAATCTACAAATTTGTGAATATTTTTTCTGGAACTGTGAACTGTGAACACACAAGTGTGTGAAATATTTTTACAAATGAAAATTAAAAAATTTGAAAAGTTTTTCTACACATTCTCACATTTTATTTTACAAGTTCTCACATTTTGCAATATATTACCTTCATAGAATAATACCATCAAGAGAGAAAACAAAATGTAATAGTATTACAGAACTGAAATTAATCACAGGAATGATAAATCCAAAGCAGGAAGTCAAAACTTCAAAAGACCTCAAACTTCAAAAACACAATGAATCCCAGGGACCGTGCCATGTTCAGTCATACTGAACGTACCTTTTTTGTATTATTTTTAGTCTGTCTTTTGTTTAATTTGATTTCTTTTCAGTTTAATTGCACTTGTCCCCTTTGCTTCCTGTTTGGTTAGATTTTAGCATTGTACAATACGTTAAACAAAACCTGGCCACCCAAACTCCAACAACTGGCTATTGCAGAGATGACTGTGCAATGGAACACAACAGCCCCACTGCATGGGCACACTCGTTCGATGTGAAAAAGAATGCATAGTACATCCAGTGGTGTGAGATGACTTTTATAGGAAGGAAAGCTGAATTGATGAATACCCCCTCCCTACACTCCTACTAATAAGCGATTCAACTGTTGGACACACCAGTGAGACAAATGGACCACACTAAAACATACCAGTTTGTGTTGCCTATCTTTTCTGTACTGAAAGTCTCTCTCCTGCATCTTGCTGTGCTATACCCAGACATCTTTATCTTCAGAGATGACGGGTATCATGATGGTCGTTATCAACTTTCTCTGTTAAGCTGGGCTTCCTGCTTCAGGCTCTGAGCGTGCTCAAATAAAAAGGGGTGTTTCATGGGTCATGTGACATGTGACTCATCAGATGATGATGATAAAATGGTGATTAAAAATCTATAAAGAAGACAAAAATCTAACAGTAAAATGCAACAATGCTGCAAATAAGATGAGAGATGAATGCTGCAGAAAATCATCCATCTGGTGATGTAGTACACGGAGCGGTAAAACAAACATCTGAATTCAAGTTAATTATTTTATCACTACTTTTATCAATATTTATGCTGCTGTTTGTTTCTGAGGTGTTGGCTGCACATTAGAGTCAGAAACTTTAAACTGGATCCATTTAAACATTAAATGTGACTCCTAATAAAGGAGACATGGAAATCACTTTAGTTTGTCTGCAGATCAAAGTGAAATGAATCTAATTGGTTGAACAGGTATTCTTGGTGTGTGTTCTGTGTTCTAGTAGCTGCAATTCCAGCAGAGTAAAAGAGACTCAGCAGCAGATTAGAATCAAGTAGAACAACAATTAGACATTTTCTGCATCACTAAATGAATACATGCACATTCCAGTGACAATGCAGTGCACAGTTTGTGCTTCATTTGGTGGTGTTAGTAAGGTACGGCTTAGCAAGCTGCACATTCCCCCAGCAGAGAATCTATATCACACTTAAAACATGCTGTGAATAAAAGAATCAGTGAAATGTGGCACTCCCAGCTGATTTTAAACTGAAACTCTGAACATAACCTGCTCCCGACCAGGTTATGTGTTCAGCATCAGTTACCATGGTGATTTAGCAGGTAAAAAGACAGACACTTTCATGACTCTGACTTTCATCTTGACATAGCTCGCTAAGCCATTAATCTCACTTTGTAGCACACCCCTCAGTCCACTCTAGGTTCACCGGGGAGACTAGATGGGCTGTAGGTGTGAGAGTGAATGATTGTCTGTCCCACTCTGTGTTAGCCCTGTCATGAACTAGAACAAGGTGTACTCACTGACAGCTGGGATGGGCTCCAGCCCTCCACCACCCTGATTAGATAAGCAGTTAAGAAAATGGATGGAGGAAAAATGCTTTCCGTTATAGTCATTATCAAAGTATTTACCATCAGCTGACGATGACCAGTGGTGGAGGCGTTCTTTTAATGAATTCCTTTAGGAAAAGTAGCAATACCATACTATTACCACACTCCACTACCAGTAAGAGTTCTGCATATACAACTTTAAAAGTGTGTGAGCATTATTAGGAAATTTTATGTAAATGTCAAAAGAAAAAGTCTCCTCTATACAAGTATGTGTTTGTAGCATCTCTTAAAAAAATAAATCAGCTTTTCATGAGCTACAGCTTAATTAAAAAGTTTATCTAAATGTAATATTCTTAATAACCAAAACATCTGAAAATAATTAAAAGGCTTGAGCACTGTGTGACCTGGCAAACTGCCAACATCTACAGGAGGATTAAACATATTTATGAAAAAAGCAAAGTGGTGCAATTAGCAAAACAACTGAGTTAAACTTAGCACGCCCTGCTAACCCAACAGATCAAACTGATTTGTGCTATCTGAAAATGCCTGATGGAGTCTGCGCATGTTAGACATGCCTGCTTTTATCAAATCTGACACTGCAGGGCTTTATTCCCTCTTCTCCATTATCTGAATCTTCGCTATGAAGGCTTTCATTGCTGAAGTGCTATAGAAGTTATTAAAAGCTGCATCACACGATAATCTAAATCCTCATCACCACACAACTTGATAATGATGATTACGAAGACACAACTTCTGTTAGACACAACAATCTGTTAACATGATAAATCACTGTTTAATTTGCTTACTTGCTAGTGCTCCACTTCCACACACATCTGCTTCTGTGTGTTATAATGCACTCAACATCATGAGAATGGTGGAAGCTCCTGCCAAGCACACTTGTCTGTAGCCATCTTCCATCAGTCTCTCATCATAGAGCACAGGATTATCCATTATCAATGACAGAAATGACAAATTCAACAGCTTATAGTCAACGTAGCTTACATAGCAATAACCAACTCAGTAGCAGTAAATTACATGTTGGATACAAACAGGCGATACGAGCTCCTGTATGAACGTATCAGAAAGCTCTTCTGAGATATAAAGAGATAACTTTGTTATCATTGTGAATCATTTGTATTTTTAGATTTCACTGGTCAAACAGTGCTTGCCTTGATTGTCCTGACTGCACAAACATGATACAAAAATCATCTATTTGAGATGTTTTCTTTTTTTAGGCAAGACAAAAACAGCAAGGCAAGGGACCTGGATGAAACAGTCAGCTGAGTCCCAGGATAGCTTCCTAGCTCAGACATGGGAATGCAGACTGGTGCTTTGTTTAACAGTAATTAATATCAAACACACAGTGCCAGGTCTCCACAACACCTACTATAATTAGTCATACAAGATATGAACGTCTGAGTGTTGTTACATTTCTCAGGAAGTCCAGGGAATGGGAACAAAAAGAGTGGAAGAATGAGATGAGGAGGTAGAATTAGGACAAAATAAAGTATTTTTTTAAAAATTAAAGGAGAAGCTGAAGCTGGTCACAGAAAGACTAAACCAAACAGAAGTAATCAAACACACAGCTCAGTTGAATTGTGACGGTCTGGCCGAGGTGAGAATGACTCAAATTAGAATTTGAATAGGAGCAGCTTGCTCCAGCATTGGCAGAAACCAGTAAGATAAATAACCTGCGATTGGTGGATAAATTCAGGCCTGGGTAAACCCTGTCCTTATGACAACAACAACAGTAATAATATTAATATGTGTTGTGTATTTTTACTAACCCTATTTAAAAAAAATAATTACTGCAGACTGTATCATCTTATTGGTTAAACTATTATTATTAAAAAAACAAAAACAAAAATTCAGAGGAATTCAATTCAATTCAATTTTATTTATATAGCGCCAATTCACAACAATAGTCGCCTCAAGGCGCTTGGTATTTTAGGGTAAAGACCCCACAATATTGTTGAGCAGTACAAAGAAAGGCAGACAATTAATGCTAATTGAGTAATATTTCAAATACTTCAAAGTGCCCAGTAGTAGTTGCACCTTCTAAAGTCTTAACCTGAAACTAGTGCAGAGTGAGCATGTGTAAATACATAATTGGCTTAATAGTCTACTTTTTCTGCACTACAAAAATAAAATATCATCCACTGTGCCAGGAGTCACTGCAAACTTGGGCTCAGTTTTTATTGAGCTTAAAAAGCCAGACTAGCACCATGTGACTATTGGTTATCTCTCTTTCCACCTAACTGGCTAATCTGCGAAGAGTGAGTAATTCAATAAAGTGCATCAGGTGGTCCATCAAGTTCAGCGGCTCTCCAGTATAGATTCCAGCATGTGGACTTCACATTCCTGAATTGCAATGTGCCCTAAACTCTTCTGTTCAGAAATGTTTCAGAAATGTTTGAGGATTTTGCATTTCATCCACATCTTTGATGCATGCCAGTGCCAGTTTCTCACTGAACAGTGCACAGTAGTGTACAGATGAGTTCAACACTAGCTTGTTAAACTCATCTGTTCACATATCGTGGAAACAGCATTTCAACGGAATTCCATTCATTTCTGGACCACTTCTGACTGACAAGCAGTTTCATGACTAGGTGAGGTCTGTTCCCAAATTATCCCATGACAAATTAAGAAGACAAATGATCTGGAGTTGATTCCAAGCACTGAACTTGCATTTTGTAGCTATTCACTGAAACTCTCAATATGATGTCCAAGAAGGTGTTGATGTAAGTGAAGAAGGCCATCATTAGGCTGAAAAACCTATCAAAGAGATAGCAAAACTTCAAAATTGGCCAACTAAACAATTTGGTACATTCTTATCAAGAAGGAATGCACCGGCCAGCTCAGAAACTCTAAAAGGCCTGGAAGACCACAGAAGACAACTAAAGTGGGTGGTCACATAATTATTTCCTTGGTGGAGAAAAACCAAGGAAAATCACAAAATCAAGCCTGCAGTAAAGGTCTGGCAGAGCATCTCAAGGGAGGAAACACAGCATGTGGTGATGTCCTTGGGTTCTAGACATCAGGCAGTGATTGGCTGCAAAGGATTTTCATCCAAGTATTAAAAACAAAATTTTGTTATTTTGTCCAGTTTCTTTTGAGCTTCTGAAAATGGGGGACTATGTATACAACATCCTTGTAATTCCAAATCAGGTAATGCAATACTTTTGTTAAACCCCATTGAGAGTTAAAGCTCAATAAAAGTCTGCATGGCATCTTGACTATTTGATTTAAAATCCACTGTGTTGATGTATAGAGAATTTGACGTCCTATTCTTGAGTGTATGTCTGTGCCATCTTAAAACATAGATGAATTACTTTTATGATTTAGCAACAGTATGTTTTGGGTAGATTTAGTGTCTTGGTTAGGTTCAGGGAAAGGTTATGGCTTGGGTTAGAATAAATAGGTACTTATTTAATGTTAGGAAAACAATGTGATTTACTGAATTACTGTTTTTTTGAGGTTAGCAAACATTTTTTGGAACAAATAATAGACAAACTTAAAAATGAAAAAATGTAAGGCACTCTCCTTTAAATAACAACTGAAATGTCTTTATTGTCATTGCAAAAAATTCCCCACATAAACCTTTTTCAGGGAGGCAGATTTCATCGCTCTTATATAATCATGTTCCATCAATAGAAATCTTACACTTGTGATGTTCCACTAATATCAAACTTCCTCCTGGGAAATACTTTATGTCCTCTCCTCCACAGGCTAGACATTTCTTGATTCTTAAACCACTGGGAATATGTCCTGTTTTTTTCGAAAAGTCTGATAAAGCGACTGAGTTAAGGTGACATCAGGTATCTTGTTCTAGAAGGAGTTTGAGATCATATTTAAATTTTTCAGGGCAAAGTATTTGAACTCTCAGCCGGGATGGGAACTGACTGAAGGGATTTTGATTGACAACATTTTCAACTTTCAGCACAAAGCAAATAGACCTCAGGATGCACTATGGAGACTTGCTATAGTTCTTCTTATGCATGGATAAATGGGAAGAAGAATTTATGTTTAATCAGGAAAAACTGTTTTTTTTAGGCCTAAGCCTAAGCCTAAAAAAAACAGGTTTTTGTTTTGCTTTCTTATTCTCTAGGTTTTCATGAGTTTTCAGCATTTGACTTGTGGACTAGATGTTCACAAGATGCTTTGCTTGTGAGCATCATAAAAATTCAGTTTGTGGGTGGGGGCTGCATTGCCCTGCTAGGGGAAGACAGGGGTCAGGCCTCTGCATCATTACAAGTATTCACTTGCAACTGTTTTCTGTGTAGTATCACACATTTGAGAACTTGAAAGCTGCTGCTGATTAAATTTGGCACATTGCTTCTTCCGATAGAGCAGCAGCTATGGCCTGCACTGAATTATATGATACACATGGTATTTTGACTTGTCTTTGAAGCAAACATATTGGTGTAACTTTCTTGCTTTGATATGTCAAAGTAAAAAAGTATATGGTTTCTTTATAACACTACTCAGGCATTATTTTTATTTTAATCTTGTCATTTACAATTGTAGACTAAAACAAGGTAGGTACAGGAATGCCATTCATAAATTTTGACTTTTTTGGGGGTGCATTTTCCTTTGCTTTAAAAGGCAAAACAAAGTGGAGTTAGGTTTTTCTGTGAGCATCCCACTGGTACTCAGTGACAGGGACACTATATCTGCCAACACTATTATTTCTCCTGGGACATGTTTCTTTTTTTCCAAGTTCACTTTCAACAGGATATCCTTTTCAATATTTTCTGGTACAAGCAAGTAGTTCATTTTTATAAAATCACAGTTATAACAAAAGCTGTTTTAAATGCCAAGGAGATTTGAGGACAAATATTTTTGGTTTAAAAAGAAGAAGAAGAAAAAAAAGGAAACAAAACACAAACTTACACAAAGATCTAACACCTTCACTGTGTGGAAGAAATCGTGTTTGTCAGCGTGGATTTTATGATTAATAAGTACCTAATGGATCTGGAAACAGAAATCCATTCAGACACTGATGACACTTTTTGTATCTTGTCCTACTCATACAGTTATGTTGATAAGTATTTGGAAGATTACACGATTTTTGTAATTTTACCTCTGTACACCACCACAGTGGATTTTAAATCAAACAATCAAGATGTAATTGAAGTGCAGACTTTAAGCTTTAATTTAAGGGGTTTAACAAAAGTATGGCATTAAGTGTTTAGGATTTACAGCCATTTTTATACATAGTCCACAATTTTCAGAGGCTCAATAGTAATTGGACAAACTAACATAATTGTAAAAATAAGTATTGCCTGCAGTCTAGAACCCATGTATATTTCAAAAATACTGGGGGGTCTTCCTTTGAGGTGCTCTGCCAGGCTTTTAATGCAGTCCCATTGAGGTGCTGCTTGTTTGTTGATCTCTTTCCCTTCAGTTTTGTTTTCAGTAGCTGAGCATGCTCTATTGGCTTGAGATCAGATAACTTACTTGGCCATTTAAGAATATCTCATTTATTTACCTTAAGAAACTCTTGGGTTGCTTTTGCAATATGCTTTGGGTCATTATCCATTTGCACAGCTCTGTCCAATGAGTTTTGTAGCATTTGCCTGAATTTGAGAGTATAGCCCTGTAGACTTCAGAATTCATCCTGCTACTTCTACCAGCAGTCACATCATCAATAAACACCAGTGGCCTGGTTCCACTGGCAGCCATACTTGCCCATATCATAACATTGCTTTCAAAGTGTTTGACAGATGGTGTAGTATGTTCCAAATCATGAGCTGTTCCTTTCTTTCTCTATACATTTCTCTTCTTATCATTCTGGTACAAGTTAATCTTGGTTTCATCTGTCCAAACTATTTTTTTTTTCAGAACTGGGCAGGCTCTTAGATGTTCTTTTTTTTCTTTTTTTTTTTTGGCAAAATCTAATCTGGACTTCCTGTTCTTGAGTGTAACCAGTGGTTTGAAACTTGTAAAGTGTTTACTTTCATAGAGGCGTCTTTTGATTGTAAACTTTTAAAATGATACATCTACATCTTGGAGAGTATTCTTGACTTGGCTGGATGTTGTGAAACTGTCTTTTTTAAAAAAAGACAGAATTCTGTGATCATCCAATCTTTTTCTGTGGTCTTCCAGGCTTTTTATTTTTTCTGAGATAGCCAGTGCTAGGTCAGAAAAAAACAAAGAGCCTTTTTAATAATATACCAAATTATTGGTTTGACCACTCCTAAAGTTTGTGCTAGCTCTCTGATAGGTTTATTTTGGGTTTTTTTAGCATTGACCTGCATCTTTGGACCTCATACTGAGAGTTTCAGTAAACATCTACCAAATGCAAGTTCAACACTTTGAATCTCTTATCTGATCAATTTTTCATGAAGCAGGCATCACCTGGCCATGAAACTGCTTGTCAGTCAATTGTCCAATTACTTTAAAGTTTCTGAAAATGGGGTACTATGTATAAATTCTGCTGTAATACTTAAACAGTTAATGGTGCAATACTTTTGTTAAACCTCTTGATTTAAAGATGCATTTCAATCACACCTTGATTGATTGATTTACAATCCACTGTGTTGGTGAACAGAGGCAAAATTAAAAAAAATAAAAAAGTTTAATGTCCAATTTTTTGGACCTAACTGCATGTATATGGGTTTTTTGTTGTTTAGTTAGCAGGACTTCTCCCACTGTGATTTTTCAATAACACCACCACTATTTGTCATGGGCCGTAAAGGCCGAGTTAATTTGGAGCTCAACGCACGACTCAGAAGACAGCACTGACAGGTTTACAAGTTTATTAACAGAAGTAACAGTTTAGAATACAGTGTAGAATTACTTGGGGAAGCCAAGCCGACAACGGGGCGAGGGTTCTGGGGAAGAGGAGAAGGCTATTAGTCCAGATGAATTCCAAAGAGGGTCCGAACACAGAGAAGAGAGCAATGTTTGATTGGAGCTTACTTGAGAAGTCGGGTGAGTATCCAGGAGGAGGGGGAAGGATAGGAGCCGCGGTTTTGCTTTCCTTTAGGGTGGAAGGTGCTGGAGGGTGAACAGGCAGGTGAGCAGTGAGGGAGAATGATCCAATGGTTCCAGCTGACGAGGACGGACCAGCCCGACGGAGAACAGGTAAGTGTCTTTGAGGATGAGGCCACGCTTGGACCAGAACTAGGAACAGAGAAACAACAGAGTGAGCACAGGAACTTTCAAAGACTTAATAATACCTAAGTGGCCTGATTACTGCACAAGTGAAGCAGACAATCTGGCGAGGGTTGAGGGCTCGGGCTGGTCCTTAAAAACAGGCTGATGATGAGGTAGAATGAGACACAGGTGGTCCAGGTGAGGCGTGGTAAGGGTGGAGTCTTTCCAGGCCTTGGAGAGAGTTAGATACTCCAGAAAGCAAAACCATTACAGGGCTATGACAGGTTGACCAGAATGCAGTTTACCACAGT
>VUQI01061525.1:0-12304 GCA_015106735.1 Paratilapia polleni
GGCCATCTCTGGTGTGAACTCGCGCCCTCTCTGCAAACGTCACGGACAGACAGCTCGCTTTGACATGAACCAGCAGAAAAGGAAACAAAGTTGAAGCGGTAATCCTCAAAATACTTTGTGTTGGTGATGTTTTGTCTTTGTACATGTTTGTGATGTCTTTGCTTTGTGGTTTCATGTGTCAGTCGATGAATGGGGAGTCTTGTATGAATTTGACTTTCTATAGGTGGTGTTCTTTTCTTTGTCTGCTTAGCCACGGCGATGTGCTCATACTTTTTTTTCTCTATTTAGTCGATCTAAAATGTTAAAATACATCATCTGTCATGCTGCATGTTTTATCTTGGTAATGCTCCATTGCTTTCTGCAAGATGTGGTTAAAGTATCAAAAGTTAACGAATATAAATTAAACAACTAGATTGTGACTGATGCACTTTTGTATTTGCTGTTGTAGTGGGTTTAGTTGTAGCTTGTTTTATCGACTTCAAGAAGAAGAAGAAACTGTTCTGTAAGCCAAATCTACAGCTCTCTCTCTCTCTATGTGTGTATGTGTATAAGTTTAAACAGAAAACTAGTAACTGTAGCTGAGAAAAAAACTGTAGCATTTGTAAACAGCTCTGCATTTCTGTCTAAAATGTATTGCAATAGAAGTATAAAGCAGAAAAAAACAAAAATCCTCACGTACTGCAGTCCAGTACTTCAGTAAATGTTATTTTTTAACACTTCATAAAACTGCTGAATACTTGAAATCCAAACATTTGAAGACAAATGCTTGCATTCTGCACAGACCTCACTCAGTGCTGCTGTCAGTCTCCTTCATAGCCATTCCATGTATCACTACCTCAGAAATGAAGGCCCTCTCCTATGAATGATTAATAAACAAACCTATTAACAATGCAGCAGACATTTCACTAAAGGTTCATTTTCGGAAATACAATCTCCCTTTTGTTAATAATGTCCATTAATCATGTGAGGATGTCACTTAACGCAAGGTTAATGAAACACTGCTAATGCCTGACTAATCTATCCCCAGTCAGAAAGCCGCTGTAACTGTAATTCCTAACCCTCTAAACTATTTTCCCGCGGATTCTCGCTGTGTGATTGATGGATGCGGGACAGCGGATGTCCATTATTTTTAAGTGGAACACAGAGGCAGAATGTGGGGTCAGCTGTGGGCCGAACTTAGAAAGCTTTACCTGTCCAAATGGCTAATGAACCACTGACAAGATATATGGGAACACTTTGGGGGAGAATTTAAGTATGACATAACAACTTGATAATGGATTTATTGTGGCGCTCTGAACCATTCATTCACAATCAAGCATAATGTTCATGGCCTCCTCCCTCCATAATCCTCTGACAAAGTATTGATGGCAAGAGTGACTTCAGCTAGTGCTGATCTTAACGTGTGGGTGCGTGCGTACCTGTTTTTGTGTGCCTTCTTCTGACTTCCATTTTCCAGCTGTCAGGCCGACCTATTAAACAGAGTATTATTTTTTTATGTCTGTGTGCATTGTGTCTGTGTAAGCAAGGCATGGTGTAAGCACAACATTAGGAGAGATGTTTATTGTAATGTGAGTGTCTGGTGCCAGCTGAGCTGAGCTGCAAGCTGTTTGGAGAAGCGGATGACTGTTTGATTGTTTGATGACAATGTGGGCCTTGCATCTCTCTTCCTTTCGTCTGCGTCTCTGAAGAATGCTGACATTAAATGTTTGATGTTGGCATGCACAACTGATGTACAAATAAAAACCTCACCGGTGAGACATGATTTTTTTTTTCTTCTTGCATTTTGACAATACATTTGTTGTTTCTGTTGTTTCCACATTCGATTCAAGTTTTACCTTTTCCCCCTTTTTAAAAGTTTGGATTGTTTTTATCTCTCTCTCTTTTTTTTCATTTTTCTTCTTAAACCACAAAGTCGCCAGAAAGGAGGAGTAAAAAAACAAACAAAAAAAAAAACTGAAGATCCACTCAGAGCTGCATATGAATTTAAGAATAATTCTTTTCCACTTGAACACGTCTTGGTTTTTAATAGGAGGTTGTATACCGCATGACGCTATGATGCCAGAGAGTGGAGGTGGTGCTGGTAGAGGAGAGGCAGGTCAATATGAGTCCTAATAAAGCGTGAGTTCATTTCCCTGCTGTACTCCCCCCTGGCCACCAGCCGCTCCATATACAAGTCAAATCGGCTTTTTGCCTCCCAAAGCCCGGTGATTTATGACCTGGCTCCATTGACCAGACCAGCTAGTTTTCATTTTTGTTAAATCGCGTGGCCTCTTAAATGAAACTATTGATTTAAAGTCAGCTTACTGAGGATTTAATTTGTATTTGGAAAATTAAAGCAGGTAACGCTTTATAATTTCACACTACACTGGAGTAGAACCAGTTATCCTCTATCCCTCGACCCGCCTCGATCTACCCAACATCAACGCATGCACCTATTCCCCCCTTATTTCTCCCTCCATCTGGTTTCACTGGCCACTTTGTGTGGCCATTAGTGAATTTTGGAAAAGAAGAAGAGGGATTTATAGCCCTGGGACTCCAGCCTGGACTGTCCCATACATAGTGCCCCTTTTGTTCAGGGCTGCTGCCATATCACATCAACATTTAACTGCTGTCTTTGCTCTAAATTCCTGTGACCTTGACTTGGGGTGGTCTCAACTGGTCTTTTTGCTGGTCAACACCTCTCTTAGGATGCTGCGCTCACTCCATCAAAAGTAGACACAAAAATCAGGTTAGTGCATTCTTTTATGCGTGTATCAAAGAAGGGCTTTGTGTCACTTTGTTTGTTCGCTGTTTTGTCACCACTGTTCCACTTTTCAAGAAACTTGGGGAAATGATGTATGAAGTCACAGGCAAGAAAACAGTAAAAACATCATCTCACACCGACTGCATTCTGGTATTTTCAAAATGGCACAAGGAAAGCTATTTGTTACTCCCCTCCATCACATGTGATTTCTCAGACACCCTTGCCTCCCATTTTTGACAAAACGAGGAAAAATGATGCGCCTCACCTTTTCAAAAAATTACACTTCCTGGCCAAAAGAGGAAGCTACAATTACAGCTCAAAGCACGGTGACATATTTGTTACTGATTGTCCCTCATTTGTGGGAGAGAAGCCATGCTCGCTGTATGCCTGTCTCAGCTTTGTCTCCAGGTCTGTTTCCGCTGTCTCCTCCGCTGACACCATGGCAGCCAGGCGTCCCTCCCCGCTACCCCACTCACCTCTCCCCTCTCCCTCACCCTACCATAAGCTCCTTCTCCAAGCCCCTCATTAACCCCTCCCTTTTCCCCTGGCATTGAAAAGGCGCTGTCTTTAAACCTGTCCCCGCATCTTCAACAGAGTTTTCAATAGTGAGCATGTGGGCGGATGGGCGGATCCCATTCACTGTGCCCCCGCACTGACTGTTTTATATTATATTTAGTAATAATAATCACAGTTATCGCGCCTCCTCCTCATCCTTCCTTTTTGTTAAAGCCTCCTGCTAGTGGGGCGGTGGGACGGCATGGCTGTCTCCCCGGCCTCCTCACCTCCGAAAGGGCTTGTGTGTGTCGCTCACCCTCCATAAAGGAGAGGGAGGAGCGGCGGGTGGGGGTGGGAAGCTCTAGGGTGTCATTAACTCCTTTCTTCTCCCCAGGAGGAAACAGCAGTTTGACTACCATGATCCTGACCCCCCAACCCATCCAGCATCGCTCCATCCACCCCCAACACAATCCCTTCACCCTTCTTGTTTCCTTATATCCTCGCGACCCCCAGGCACCCCCCACCCTCCAACCCCCCACCCCTGGGGCTCTCCATAACTGTTTATTAACACGTCTTTGACTTCAGCAGAGTCTTTAAACCGAGCTCACCCCTCCACCCACCACCTTCAGTCAGATGTCACTTGAAGCCTGTGCTTTCCCTTTCATTATCAGGGACCTGTTAGAGCTCAGGATTGTTAACCTTTTAGCTCGGTTTATGCAGGGGAATTTCACTTCACTTGTTTTGTCTGTACTTCCTGGGGTGGCAGCCATGTTGTCTGATGTATACATCAAAGTACATATTTATTCCTTTATTTTGCCTCAGGTAAAGCAACAATGTGTCATGTGGGTATAGGTAAAATGGAAAATTATTGCGCAATCTTATCTACTGTGACCAGTTATGCCTTTAAACTATCAATTATGCTCCTTTACTGATTCCTGTTTATTATGACAATATCTTAATTTATAAGATTATTTAAAAATAATGTGCCAAATAAAGGGTTTTCATCAAAAATAAATTGTACACTATACTGTATATAGCAAGCTTTGCTACGCACAGATCACCACAGGAAGCAAAATGATCACAATTCAGACTATTACTGCTGTGAAAGTACTGACAAAAAATTTAAATCGGCTATACGGTAGAAAAACATGTATGTAATATTTACTGAAACAGTTGAATCTTTTAAATCTTCACAAGTACACGATTCAGGCCTAATTTTAGGTGGGAAAAAAAGTTTCACTTTGTTTAGATTTTAGACTTGTTTTTGAGTAAATGAAGTACATTTGGGTAAACAAAATAAAGTATGTATGTGGGATTAGCTTTGAAAACTGTTTTGTAAACATCTTCAGTCAGGAATTGACTACAGCTGTCTGTCAGTTCTGGCTTTGATTGCGTCTTTCTCCGGAGGAGGAAGCTGCGACTGTGTTTGGGACGATCCAGGACAGTAGTAGCTGACTGACTGCATGAGCGTCCCACTGGGAGCTTCCATAAGGGTCTTTGGGCTGGGCTGCCAAGCTTATATCTCTCTCTCCTCCCATAAACATCACAGAGCACTGATGTCTTTAAAAGGCCCTGAATGACATCTGGGAGTACAGGAACAGTGTGATTAATCGCTAAGTTGATTCTCATGGAAATCACCCCGGATTGACACAGAAAGGAGAAGAGGAGGAGCCGAAAACCGTGTGAAACCAACTCTGGCCAAATAGAAAAAGATGATTGCTCACAAGGGGATTTTTATGTTATTAAGAGAGGGACTGTGCTTAGTACAATGGTCTCAATCTTGTGTCAATGTTTAACTCCATATTTCAAATCTATAACCTATAAATTGGCTGCTGAGTAGGAATGCCTTACATACAGCTTGATGAAATGGCATTTAAATCATTTCCTAATCATGTGCCAGTCATTGAGTCAATCTATAGATTTACAAAGAGGAGTGAGAAAAGTACATTTGTTTGCATTTAAAAGTTCCTTGTATGAGTCATTTTTGTCAAAAAAAAAAAAAAATCAACAACATGTACATTGCGATTGAATAAGCAACTGGAATTAATGACAAGTGCTGTAAGTGAGGTGTTGTACCAATAAGCGTTAGGTGGTTAACATGGGATTATACTTGATTTAATGGGGATGCTAGGTACTGAATCAGTGACTCTGATTTCCCACAGGAAAAAACCTCCATCAATTGTAAATGCTGTGCATGTACCGGCTTAGGTAATTCATCCAGGGGGGATCATTCAAATAAACAGATCCCAATGATAAATGCAGGCTTTGGAAAGACATAGACAGATGTGCGTTCTCAGGTGTGCACCGCAGTTGAGGAACGGTGGAATTCACAACACTACCTCTTCATAACAAAGCCTTGGAAAGTTGAGGCTGACACCTCCAAAAATGAATGAAAGTTCAATGGCGTTCTGAATGTTTGTCAGGAGGTGCAGTTTATACTGTTTGGCATAACTGCCTTCCCCAAGCCATAAGTCTATGCCAGCATTAAAAACAAATAGCTGGACAGAAAAAAAAAAAGAAGGCAAGGAGGAAATTTGCCCGAGTGAGGAATTGATTTTGTCTGGCCCAAGAGAGTACTTCATTCTTGGTCACGGCAGCAGGAGGGCTCCGAGACATGTTTTACTAACAGGAGAGCAAAGGCACCCATGCAAAACTATTTTTTAACAGCACCTGGAAAAATCACCCACTCCTGTACACCATTTTTTTCTTCTTTACAGATGACACAATACTTTCCAGTCACTCGTCACCAGGAGCACCTCACGGCCACTTTTCATATTTAAAGCTGCAGTAGTGCAACATGCCATCTCTTGCTTTGCAAACCGGTGACACTCCATGCACTGAGCTCCACATGTCTGCATACATTGCGAATGCCCCTATGTTTTGTTCTTAGATATTTTTTGAAACAGGCTATTGATTTTGATTCCAAATGATTATAGCAAATCACAATATAATTCACCCCCATATAACTGAATATCTCTTTTCTTACTCTATGAAAACACAGGATACTGATACAGTGTATGCTCCGGCTGTCACTGTTTCTGTCCACCTCAGCAGAAGCGGCTGGTTTTATAGGGCTGGTAAGGAGCGGAAAATGTGAATAAGCGAATTTGGAAAGCCTGACTCTCCTCTGCAGTGCTAATTTAGTGTGAGAGCTAAGTGGCTCATTTTTATGTGAACACCATTGTGTTCCTAACTGTGCAGCAAACAATCGCTGTTCCAAGGCAAAGAATGACACAATGTGAACAATGGAACAATGAGGGCTTTTTTTTTCTCTCTGTTGCTGCCTGGAGGAAAAAAAAAAAAAGAAAAAGAAAGATCCCTACAAAACAAATAAAAAAAAAAATGGGCTGGTATAATTGTTTTCTAAGGCTATGATTTGGATATGTTAAGTATTTTTTTCAGGGAGGAGACAGGATCATGCTATACACAAAAGAATCCAAAGTGTGTGTCTTTTACACACAAGCATGTGGGGGTCGTGTACATGTGAAAACACACACTCAGGTGCATGTATACATGGCGAGTATCAGCCCCCGTCGCCTGTTGTCATGTGTGTTAGTGTGTATGTTGACAGGGATCAGCGATGGGTGTTAAAACATTTCAGGCCCCTGCTCTCCCCACAGCCATAGCATTGACAGTGTGAGACCTGCCACTGAGCAGCCTAACCTGACACTATCTATCACTGGGAGCATGCAGGAGTCAATGCTACACTGCACACACCGACACACAATCTCCCTCACTGTCTACTGCACTCTGTCTCACTTCCGCTGCTTGGCTATTATATTCCTTCTCTCTGTATTTATGTATGTCTCTTTGTCCCTCTGCTTTTGCTCCTCTCAAAGACACTGAAATCACACACACACACACGAAACACAGTCTCAGGGATTCTTGGAAGTCTTGCACACATGTCATAAATCAAAATGATCACATCAGTCTCACGCACAAAGTCGTATTTATTGCATGGAGTGATGATACAATAGATTTCATCCTCCCTCGTGCTCTGTTCGGTAACACATTATCAGCTGGTCTATAAAACTTTGTGTGTGTCTGCCTCTCAGTGCCTCCCACCAAACACTTCACTCTTTCCAAAAACCATCCCCCGGGGTGGCTCGTATAGGGCCTACATCTGTTTGTGATATACAGTGTAATACAACACCTCACCCACACGCTACAATGTCACAGATTCACAGCACGACAAGGAATTGACACAGTGTACTTTCCCAGAAGGTCTTGCTCTTAAGGGCTGCAACCAGCCCCCCCACAAATCCAACCAGCTACAACGCCTCCCCCTTCAGATTCTCACCCCAGCAACATGGACAGCCCATAATAGCAGACATGAATCTGTGTCTCCCCTTGCTCCAAACAGATGCTGGCTGTCCATAAATCAAATGCCTCCATTTTGTTGAGGAGAACAAAAAGCGTTGTTTCCGTGGGCCCGGTAATAATCCCTGTGCCCCATGTTGTGTTTTGTCTCTGGGCCGGCTCTCGTCTCCCCTCTCCTCTGTCACACTCCGGCTTCTCCACATGCATTACAATAGGGGCAGCCAGGTGATGAATATTTGTGTCTGGCCTGCCGTTAAGATTTCATTAATCACCCCAAGACTTGAGAGCAAAGCAGCGTACCTGGCCAGCCAGCAGGCAGCGGGCCTCCGTATACAGCCTCCTGGGGACGAAACACAGCCATGTTGTGTTATGTTATGGCAAGGCTTATTTGTTGTATTTGTCTCTTCTCTCTTTCTGTCTTACTGTTTACGCGGTTCCAAGTAACACTGTGTCTCTGAAAAGAATGAATTTGCTGAAAGGAGCAAAAAGAAAAGTTTTTACTGTCCAGTAGCGCAAAATAACCATGATATGTCAGCAGGGGCTTGTTATGCTTGTTGATCAATATCAACTGACTCAACAATTATTTGACCAGGTGAGGAAATTTCTGGCTTTCAAATATTTACAGCTGTGCATTGATGGAAGACAGTGCTACACACAAGTGAGCAGAGCTCCAGTTCATTTCAGCTCAAAAGTTTGACAAAGGCTTATTCTGAAGTCAAAACCAAACCTGACAGAGCAGCAAACACAATCTAAAATTAGAATATTTCCTGTTCTCTAGTCAGGTTAGTCAGACAGAATATGGTGTTATTGTTCGGGTCATTTGCAGGCCACAGTGGCAACTGGATGGAAGAGCCTGGGTTATTCTAACAATGAAAAACACCTGTCA
This sequence comes from Paratilapia polleni, assembly GCA_015106735.1. Lineage (NCBI taxonomy): Eukaryota > Metazoa > Chordata > Actinopteri > Cichliformes > Cichlidae > Paratilapia > Paratilapia polleni. The sequence continues at coordinate 8,445 of VUQI01061525.1, forward strand.
GTATTAAAGCTAATAATTTACCCCCTTCAGGTTGCCAACATACAAAGGTTGAAGGTTATTATTACTTCAATAATGTGAGCACCAGCTTTCTAACTTTAGTGTAATCATGCCAGCAGCATGCCTCCAGTCTGTCAGTTGGTCCACCACTTTGGTCCCCATTGAAACATCTTAATCATCCCTTTTTTTTTTCACTCAGTTTGCCATGACATCCATGGTCCCCAGAGGGTGAATCCTACTGAATTTAGTTGACAGTGGCATTTGTAAATTTGTCATTCATAATTCTGAATCAAATATCTAAATATGTGCTGATGTGAATTCAGTACAGATACGACATAACCTCCTCAGGATGAAATGTCATATCTTTGCTGACTTCCTAATTTTTCATATATTGCCATCATGAGGAAAAAAATTCCCAGTATTTTGGTTTATGACCAAATGCCTGCAAAAATGATCAGTTTGAACTATTTCCATTAGACTTAGCTGCACTCTGGGTTTAGTGCTAATTAATAATGGTTAGCATGCTAAGATCCTGCACTAGAAATAATGAACGATTATACCTGTTAATCCTTTTAATGTTATCATGTCAACATGTTCGAAGGTCAAAGAACTGCTGCCCCTCACTATGTGAGTATGACTCTGACTCTGTCATCTTAACAGGAGTTTTTCTGTTCATTATCATGTCACACACCACACAAAACCATTATCATTTTGCCCCCCTGAAAAGTTTTTTTCCCCCCTCTCAGCACCTCAAATGTTCATGTTAACAGCTTAACCTGACTGACACTTTTACCAAAATGTGACTCCAGGCACACAACACAACCGCTGTCTTCCCGTCTCCCTCTCTTTCTTTGTTATATCTTCCCTTCTTTTATGACACTGGTGAGGGAGTAACAGATGGAGAGACAGAGTGCAGGGATGATGAGGACGTAAAATGTGCAACATTTACTCATTCGCTTCTTTATTGTCTTTCGCTGCAGGAGAGGAGTGAGGGAGTGAACGGAAAACAAACCAGTGGGTGCAAGGACACGGGCCTCCTGAGCCTCATTCACCAACCAATCGGCCTTGATAGGATCCACCAGCTGCCAAGGATACACTGACTCCCGCTCTTTATCTTCCCTCTCGCCCTGCCTCTCTCTATCCACCCTTGCCTCCCCACCTGTTCTCTCACTGTCAGTCAATTTTTACTCTCTTTTTCCTGTCTGTTTGCTCCCCCCCTCCCCTTTACTGCCCTCCCTTCTTTTCTTCCTGTCTGTAATGCAGACCGATGATGGATAGACATGTGCCTGCGTACAGAGGAACCTATTTGGACTGGTGTGTCAGCCCATCTTTATCAAATGTTGCAGGGGTATATTCTCTTGCTATGCTTCATTACTCTGGAATGGCGGGCCCTGAAATGTTTGACTGCTCTGTCTTCTCTCCTCAGACCCCCTTCCCTCCCTCTTTCTCCCTCTCTCCCTCTCATTTAGTGGCTGTGAGCTGTAGTATTGGAGCTCTGAAGTGAGCGTGAGCATTGCTGTCCTCTCTCCACTGGCTGGCCGAGGGAACACAGCGATGCCTCGGGGGGTAAATATCGATTCCATTGCATGGCTGAGGTGCTAACAAAGCCCCTCCCCTGCCTTCCCATTCTCATGACAACCAGCTGCCACAGCGCACCGCCATTGGCTGAGCCTTAGTGGTGCCTCTGCCAATCAAAGCGCCACTGACAGCTCCTGTTTAAGCATGACCTCAGGATGACATCACTGGAAAGGCATTAAAGTAATAAAGAGCTTGGTAGTACAATACACTAAAGGGCAGTGCAACATAAAGACTCATCAATCAAAGCAAACAGAATCTAAATTGAGGTGTGTCACTCTTAGTTGAACGAAGGGTCATCTCTCCCAGAGTAGCATTGATGTGGAAAAACTTTTCTCTCGCAGAGTATCTGTGCTGTCATAATATTCTCAGTATATCTGCACTGCACACCTTGTGGGCAAAATCGAGACTAAATGTGTGCGTGTGTGGATGAAGGTATATCATCTCGCAGGAAGTGGAGATCAATAGTAAATCCTCCTGAGCTGGAGGTATTTCTCCAGAGAGGTAGGGACTCTAAGCCAAATCAATGAGGAGTACAGAGAGCTTCTTGGACTTGATGGAAGTTTGGAGTGATGGGAATCTGGCCAGGGCCAAAATTTAGCACCTATCATAACAGAGGGGAAGACACTTGTCCAATGTCAAAAGAGAGCTCCAACTCTACGTGGAGTTCTAAAACAGAAATGTCTCCCCATAAGTCATCATTAGATCAACTGCTGCTGGTTCATTGTGTTATCTTCAACATTATTTCAAAGAATGACACAGTGCATCAACCAGGTTGGAGCCAAACTGGAGGGCAGCCAGTTCAACTGTTGATTTGTTGCCGTCAAATTGAAGCTCTCCCCGAGGCCAGTGGAGCCTGTGTTCTTCTACCAGCCCCATTTGAACCTGACTGGCCTTTCCCCAAATAGCCCGTTTTGCCCTATAATCCATGACAGGAGATGGGGGCACTATGGGATCAAAGGGAAAGCATGAAACCCTAAAGAAGCCATAACTCTGGGGTTTAATTGTGTTTCGAGTAAATGTCAGAGCACCCCAGACGTCTGGGAATCATCTGCCTCCCTTTAATACCAGTTATTGTCATTCTATCAAACAAAATCACATTTGAACCAAAATATTTGGAGAAGTAGCATGTGGGAGATTCACTCCATGCAGAGCACTAAATTAGAGAATAAATGTAAACAGGGAGCTGCTTTATGACACACACTGTAAACATGCTGTAAATTGGATTGTCATTGGTTCATTTCTTTAAAAAGCTACAGAGAATTGTGTGCTGGATGTTGAAGGGAGAAGTCATGTTGATCATCTGCAGTAAGATTGCTTTATAACTAGAGTGAAACAGAGTGGCTCGTGTGTCTGTGATAATTAGGACTATATTCCGTTTTGCATAATCACCCAGAAAGATAAAAGTTGAGATGAAGCATTATCAAAACAATGGTAACTGCACAGGAGGACGTTATCAATATATCTGTTTCACATCCTGAATTCTCTCTCATATTTTGACAACCTATATAACACATTTAACCTTCGGTGTCTGTTTCTCAAAATGAAATTGCACTGTGAAAAAAAAAAAAAAAGGGAAAAGAAAGACTCATATTACCGTGAAAAAAGATGGCTTTTCTCTGGAACAATAAGCAGTCCTTGAACTCCACGTCATTAAAGTGAACGCCATCATTTCCTTTCATTAAGATGACTGTGTGCAGACACATATTGCAGTTGGAAGGCGAAGCTGCGGCAGGAGACTCATTTAAAAACCGCCCTAATCTGGAAAATGATTCTAATGTTTCTCAAATGTTATATCCTCCCAACCTAGTATGTGAAACACTTAAGAGAGCTGTGAGATTTTGAGGCATTTAAACGAGTCTCTCCTTAAAAAATGTACCCTGAGAGCTGCTTTTCCTGCTTTCACATATATTGCCAATATTTTTGACGATAAATACTGAAAAAACTGAATAAAATTCATATCCTTTCCCCGCCGGAGATTATGGTTATCTCATGCAAAAAAGGCCTCTCATAAATTGTGAGCCTCTGTTGCTTCTTCTTGTTGATGTCAAAGTGTAGAAATAGCCATGCCCTCTTCTGTCCTCATTTGACTCAACGGGTGTGAAACACTCCCTCATATCCTTGTCTTGTCCAGAGATGAAATGACTTTAAGACTGTGCGGTGTTGCCACAGGCAGGTCGGCTGAATGGCTATTTCAGGAGAAATGGACATGGACATAAATATCCTTGCAGGGTGCTTTGTAATAAAAAAAAAAAAAACAACAACCCACAATGTTATGAAATGCAGTG
>VUQI01061525.1:12740-39268 GCA_015106735.1 Paratilapia polleni
CAAAAAATTCCCCCCCCCTTTTTTTTTTTTTCCTTTTTCCCCCCCCCCCCCCCTTCCTTCTTTCATATCTTTATCACACCGTTTCCTCTATCAATCTCCCCTTGTGTGTCAGCGAGGGTGTCGGCGGAGGACCACACAGTGTTTCACATTCCTCCTCAATTAATGACCAACTCGAACATGGAGCCACTCAATCTCCCCCCGTGCCACCTCACCCCCACCCCTCCTGTTAACACACACACACACACACACACACACACAAACTCACACACTCTCACATACACACACCCCATTTCAATTATTTTTTGCCTCCTTTGAAGACAAGTCAGCATTTTTTTTTATCTATTCCACTTCCCCTTCAGTTTCTCTCTACCTCTCTCTCTCTCCCAGTGGATATATCTCCCAAGGCTCATCACACGTTCTCCTAACCAGCACTGCATGGCTTCTCCTGTAATGAGCGTGAGAGAGAAAGAGCAAGAAAGAGTATGAGAAAGAGAGGAGACGGAGAGAAGAAGAGAGCGAGAGAGGGAGGTTGGGTTGATGGGTAAGACACCTACCTCTGGACTAGATCACGCCTCCCTCAGATGTGACCTTCACTTTATTTATATTCTAGTTTTTAGTAACGAGTATTTATTAGGGAGGGCCTGTGATTGTGGAGCACTGTCAGGTAAGTAATGATGCACCTTTGTGCTTGTGCAGCAGCCCCAGTTGCAATTAAAAACAAACACTCTTTCTCTCTTTTCTCTCTCTGCACCATACCCCCCCCAAACATACTCACACACACACGCACACACACACACACACACACTCCCTTTTTCTTCAGTGTTTGGACCAACTCCAGTCCTACCTTCTTCTTTTTCTTTCTATAGTCTCCCCCTATTGCCACTCGCTCATTTATGTCTCCCCTGGGAGGAGGTGGTAATGTCCGAGAGGCCCATTTCTCTCCAACAGGAGCGGACAGGTCCACTCCTCCGAATGAAAAGGGGAAGGGGGTGATTGTAAAACATGTGTCATTACAGTGTCAAAACACCATGCAGGCACAATGACTCCATCCTCCATCCTTCGCCTTCGATGTTTCGGAGGGAATTCATCCCCTAATTTACAGCACATGAGATAAGCATCCCTGAACTGTGTTGGTGTGCTAAAGGGCTGGCAATGACGAATATCATACATGGGAAGAGCGGCTAATATGAATGCTAATATCGCCCCTGACGTACACTAAATCGACCCTGGGTCTGGAACATATGCAGCTTTGGATAAAGTGTTCATGTTTCCATTGGTGGGAGATTAACCTGCTATGGATTTTATTGACATGGTAGTGCTGTGGAGCAGGAGTGTGGGAACAGGAGTGTGTGGGTGTGAGATGAGGGGATTTCACACAAATAAAATGGACGTAAGGACGAAACAACTGTTACGTCCCACTTTACAGCACAAAAATACATGTAAAGACTACAGGAATTACCAGTGATGCCACTGGCTTCTAACAACACGAGTACTGGGAAGAATTTATATACTTAAGTTAATGTAGAAATACCAAAATTTCAAAAATACACATATAAAATGCTACATAAGTATATGTCTATTAGTAACAAGTAATATTAATATAAAAAATCTTAAAGGAATAAAATATTCATAATTTGCTAAATATTATTATGATAGATTAATATCTAAACAACATTTACAACTGTGCTGCTCTAATCTAATAATTATTTTTAATAAGTTGATCACTTGGCTTTGTATGTAAAATGTTGATCTAAAATTATAACTTGTAAGTCTAAATATAAATTGAATACGGCAGAGTATAAAGCACAACAGTCTTTGCACAAAGACACATTTAAAAAAAAATAAAAATAACAAAATGTAATGACAAAATTCTTAAATAATGAAAAACTGAGAAATACAAGATTTGAATGTTTCCACATTTAAATGGAATAAAAACAGAATCACTTTATTCAGATATTTGAATAATGCTAAACTAGCTTTCTTGATCCTGTTATTCTTAATTCTTAATTTTGACTACATGCTTTCGAGGAAAGGAGAATTACCAGATAAATGAATTACTGCATTCTGTTTTTTTTTCTTCCTTCAGTCATATAATTAAATTAATCACTGGTGGACTTATCGCTCAGGCTGCTAACAGCCTAGTAGTCCTCTGTGGCTGTGTATAAATAGGAGTCTATCAGAGTGGAGTATAGCATGACTTGGGCTCATGTCTTAGGAATGAGGGTAACAAGACTTTCATTTTGTCTTAATGAATAAATTAGAAAAGGTAATACATAATACATAGCTGATCCCATGTCGGATGGAGTGATAGATAATACATATCTTTCATTATTTATTTAATGACATGAACGTGGTCAGGAGATTTGGAGCCCAGAGTCCAGCATATATAGAGTCTGATTAGAATAGCAATCAGACTGAATCACCTTACCTCTGTCGGACCAGCACAACAGGCAATTTGGCCTCTAGGGAAATACTAGAAGACTGTAAGGAAAGCAAACTACTGCCTGTGACCCTGAGTAGCTCTAGAAGTTGACCAATCACATGCTGTTGAGCATTATAATTACACTGTATTTATCAAAGCTAGACAACCCAGTTACTTGTGGTCCAATTATGATTTATAGTGAGTGATCATCTCATGCAAACTTTAACTGTATGAACCTAAGTCATTAATGGATCCCTTTCCTTGTCAGAGCACCAAGGTATTTGATCTTGAAATACACTGATATAAATCACATACAACTGCAAGTTTAAAGCTGTGTCAGCAGATTTTTGGCCACTTGGGGGCAGCAGGAACAATCTGCATTGTATTGTTTTGCATTGAGCATGTTAGAAAACTGTTGCATTTGCACATCCAGCTATGGAGCACCATTATAATTCATTAGAGGCAGTGTTTGTGCCCCCTAGAAAAAAATAAAAACAAAAAAATAAGTCTTTGCATTGTAAAGCATAAAAAAGCACAAACAAAAACTGGTTAATCTGTGTAAATAACAGCAGCCAGCATTAAAACATTCAAAGTGTATTAACAGTGGAAGCATTAAACACTCTGAAAGTGTGATCTCTGAGTGGAGATCTGGCTGGACAGTGAGATGTCTGATACAGTGATGTGGTTAGGAGCGGTACCCCAGTGATCAATAGTCAGTGACTTGAGGATCAATTTTCATTCCTGATACTTCAATCTGCCCTTCTGTCATAAATCTGCCACTTTTTATAACATTGTTTTACACAATCAGTGATTCTTTTGAATCATGAAATTTATGATTACAAACTTATTAAAAGCAAAACAAACAACATTCAGAACATCGGGAAGTCCTGCAGCACTAGACCAAAACATATGGGTGCATCACCCACACCTCCCTTCTCCCTTTCCTTTCATTTACAGCCAGAAAGATTCTTATTTTGTTTCCTATTTTTATTTATTAATGTTTTTTTTTCAGCTTGAGTGTCTGGTGTTGACATCTTAGACAGATTAACAGTTCTTGGGAAGTTTTTATAACAGTTACAGTAACGTAATGCATTGTCATCACTTTGTGTAATGTTATCTTTACTTCATCTGCCTCTCCCCTGCTTTGCTTCACTCCATGTTTCTGTTCCCACCCAAGCAGCAACCTCTGGAGCTTAAAAATGAATCCACTGAGGATGTGCCAAAAACTACGAGGGTGCAGCCAAAGGCAACCACTGACCCTAGTGACCCCCCATGTGTACAGCTACAACAAATAGTTTGGGTTCCCTATTTCCCTATTCATGGCAAGTGGGTGATTTTTTCACTCTCACTCATTTAAATTTTATTAAGGCTTAAAATTCTGGATAATTAAGGTTGCGTCTGCTTTGAGCGTCAGGTATGTGACTGATGTTATGTCTTCCTCTCAATCAGCTGTTCAATTATGTTTTTGTTTGTTTGTTTGTTTTTTGCTAGTCAACATTAGCATTCTATTTCAAATATGGATGCGCCTTGCCAGGGGTTAAAGTGGGCCAGAACAAACCGGGAAAAAAAGGAGAACACCTGCAGTTACTGGGTAATTAAATTCGACAGGCAGTTCAATACAAAATATTGCCAAACAACCCGCGACCATTTCTCATGTGCTGCTGTCTGGTGGTCTTTTTAGCCGATGCACCAGAGACATTTAAGTCATCACATGATCCCCGCCTGCACATACCCTTTTGCCTTCTCATCCCTGTAATGCGTTCATGGTTCAGATGTCAATAAAGTTTTGTTACCGTACTTCAGCATCTAGCTAGTGTTACAGAAGAGCAGCCAGCATAAACTGAGTAACTTTTTTGAAGTGGCCGGTATTTTCTGTGCAGTTTGGCACACAGTCTGTCTGCTAGCTCTGGGCACAATGGCTGTATTTTCCAGGGAAGAAGAAATATGTTGATGCGTGATAAGTTTGCTCTCGGAGATGGAGAAAGATGTAAGAAAGAGAGGACAGGAGAGGAAGATGACAGATTCTTTTCTAAGGTAAGGACTGCTCACCAGCTGACATTATACAATCTGGAAATTTAAAGGTTATATGCAGTGCCTTAATTCTGATTAGTTTTTTTTTTTTTTTTAAATCAGATATTGGATCTGTACATGATGCGTTGCTGAAGTTATCTGGATATTTCATATTCTGAAATGTTTTTCTTAGTAAATTAAAAGGTAATTCCATGTTATACTTATTATACTGAAGTTTATACTGGACAGTAAGTGCAGGTTAAACTGGGTAGTTAGCACTACTGTGGTTCACTTTCCAGTGATGGACTGTGTTGCAGACTGTGGTATCCTTGGTCACTGCGTAGGTTGGGTCCTGGGTAGCAGCAGAGACATTATAAATGAAAGACACCTCACTCAATTCTGAATTGAATTTCATGAAAGAATTTTGCAACAATAAAGATAGTGGTGGGGGAAAAGCTTTTCAAGCATTGTTTGTGGGCAAATTCAGCAAACGTTTAGACACATTTTATTAGATTTGACTGAATATTCTGTACATGCAGGTTTTATGTCCACTGAAATTAAAGTTAATTTAGATAATGCTGCAAAATAATTGCAAATATAAGTGCTGAGATGAGTTTCAATATGTCTGCCGAGGAACAGGGCCTGCTTCTAGAAGGAGTCACCAATTTGATTATGTTCTTTAGTGACACTTGCCAATTTCACCTTTATACTCGCTGCAGGTTGGAAAGCAGCCATAATATAGCCATAATATAATATATATATTGTAGAATAGAGTTGGCTAAATCCACAAAGAGCAGGAAACAACCTCAGCCTGTCTACAAAGGAAATCTACTGGAGCTCACAACAGAAACTGTTATGTGACTTATTTCTAAGTGAGTCATTTTCCTCATGTTGCCCAGCTACACTAAAACTGAGGGTTCTCCTACCTACCAAATCCCACTTTAGCCCCTGCATCTTACTAACCAACTAGCCTGCCAGTGCTACCGTTAGCTCATAACTCCCCACTTGCTTTGTCCATTGTTTATACACAACCTATAGTCTACTATAATCTACATGTAATCTAGAATCTATATAGGATTATATACAACCAGTGGTCTTACTGTGACACACTCACAAGGAGAAAGGTGAAGGAGAGTAGCAAAACAGAAGTGAAGACTCTCACAATGAGCTAAAATTCAACAAGTGCACTAAATTAGATAAAGAACACAAATAAAATGCTTTTTTTGTTTCAATTATTTGTTTTGTGTGTTTCAGACTGCACTCTGAAATCTCCTTTTTACAAAGCAGCATGAGAGGTCCCTCTAGTTTCTTCCAAACCATTTTAAATGCAGGGTGAGAACACACACACACACACAGAGGAAGTGTGACTTTATTTTCTTATAGGGATGCCTTTACTTCACTAAATCTGTGCATAGCAAATACTTGTTTGTTAATATAATAATGTTTAAAATGTCATATATAGACTCTTTCAGTAGACTTAGATAAAAGTGAATAGACAATAGTCTTTATCTAGAGATATTTTTCACAGATGTTATCAATCTCACCCTATCAGAATTTTCCTGACATCAGCATTCAAGTATCCCATTAGGCTTTCCACCATTTACCTGGGGTATCTAACCAATCAGCCACTCTGTGGTCCTGGAGGTGGGGGTGGTAGAGGGGTAGAAAGGGCCTCTAGGGTTTATCTGTGGAACATTCGAGGGAGGCAGGCAGGGTTTGATGGGCGAAGCACACTTTAGTGTACGGTGAAGGCAGTATGACTAATGTGTGGAATGGGACATTTACATAGGAGAGGCAGGCTGTGCTTGCAGCCTCCCAGAGGTATGTATGGCTGGCCCAGCGCTGTGTCTGCTGCCTGTCCTCAGGGCTCCCTCTACCACTTCATTTCCATGCTCCATTTTAGATCAAGGCTTCTCTAATATTTCCACATTATCCAAGGAGGCAATCTAAGATTGGAATTTGATCCACTTTGAAGGGGTGTATCGTCACACATTCCCTTCTGCGGTTTTTAAGAGTTTTTTTGTACCTGTGTTGAGACTTAGCTCAGTAATTGTTGCTACATGTAAATACACACATTATTATAGTGAAATGAAAATCATTACAATGTAGTATTAATTTATTCTTACTTCTCACATGAATCTACGATGACACATCTCTGCACTGATGATTCTGTTTGTCTTCACTCCTCATTTTCACCTGTGACAAATTTCACACACAAAACAAAATGATTAGGTTAGCGCCAGGAGACAATCACATTGCATTGGAAATTATAAATTACGCAGCACAACAGTAGGTATTTATACACATATTGTGACTACTATAACTCATTCTGCAGGAAGTAATTATTACTGACAAACCTTCTCAGCTTGAACATTATTAGTGCGCATTAACTAGCACTCCCCTTTGTAATTGTACATGGCAAAAGCAGCAGGTTGGAGGGTAAATTAGTGGAGGGCAGAGCCAAAGGGAGAGACAGAAAAGATTGGAAAGTTAATCTCGAACAGAAGATGGAGAACCAGAGGGCGCAGACAACAAGAGGAAGGAGCACTGGGGGAACAATGGATGTGAATATGATAAACAACAAAATGGATGAAACTACATGTTTTGCAGGCCGTCTCCCTTCGGACCCGTTTTCTACTCTATACCATATTGCTGTTGTTTTAATTAGGTGTGCGAGGAGTGTTTGTGTGTCTATGTACTGTATATGACTACATGTGTATTTATCAAAGATTTTTTTTTTTTTCAGTTGAGATAGATGAGGAGAGAGATGCAATGAGTTTTCCCCTGTGTCTCTCTAACACCCAGCTCATGATAGTGGTCAGCCAGGCCTGATGCCTGCTATCCTGACATCCTATTTTTGATTCTTCCCTTTGTTTGCTTTATGCCCTCTAAGTATTAAAGATAAAGGATTATTTCACAGACAGAAAAGAAACAGCTCTCTGAAAGGATAAAACAGGTCGTTTTTTAATTTTTTTTAGGATTTACCAATACATGTTATGTAAATGAGGGTGGTGCAATTTTAGTTGTCCCTCGGGCTTGGATTGTGTTAAGAAAAAACTACATGCAAGAAAAGGACAGGGATAATATTTTTGCAGGCAGATTCAAGGCAGTTTAGGACCAAGTCTACTGTGACCGTGGACCAAAGAGATTAGCACCTTCTATGTGCTTTCCTCCTCATATCTTGTACTGCATATTAGTATTACTGCCAGTGTGTATTACTTTTTAATTAGTGTTTGAAAAAGTTATACGTAATAAAGTGTCCCAGCATCTTGTTCAACCCCTAGGAGATAAAAAAGGAGTAAGACCTTATGATAAATCAGCAGAGACAGTGGGTTTTCCACTCTGGGTTCTCTGGGCTTTGCCAGTGAGTGATTTTTAATGCACAAGTCAGGTGAGCAACAACCTGATTAATTAATTCTATTCAACTACAAATTATACAGCAGGGGGCAATTCACTCCACTGTTTTTGGTGGGTATCCTGTGTACAATACATTGACGAAAGGATAAAAGAAACCAGCTTTATATTACAACCTACGTATAAAAGGTATAAAAGATATAAAAGGTAACCTTAAAAGCACTCAGAGGATGATGGATTAGATTTTTCTCTGCCACTTAAAGGGGTATTGTGTTCTGTATCAAATATGGGAGATTCTGTAACTCAGTGAGGTTCTGCAGAAACTCTGTAAAAGCTTTTCTAGAGAAGCTTCATAAACCTGTGCTAAAGAGTCACACAGCATAAAGTATTTTGTGTTCATTTGAACAGGAAAAAAAAAACATAATTATGCATGAATTTAACATGAATTAATGAATTAACATTAAATCAGATTTTTTGAAAAGAAAATCACAAAATCTTGCACAAAAGTTTTCAGTGCTGTTCTTTGCATCATCCTTTTTTACATTAGCATTCAGTGAAGCTCCTGAGGTTTGACAATACCTCCGTATTTGTAGGCACACAAAGAGAGGGGCAGAATGCTGTCTTGCTGTGCAATAAGAAATCTTAATACCGTCCAGATGGTAGAGGTGAGGATTGACGTCCAGAAGAACTCACAGGCCCAAATGGCACTACTGTGAACATAGTGGAGTTGTTCAGGTTTCTAGGGAACCACCATCTGCAACACCATTAAATAGGATGCAAACATCTCCAATGTAATTAACAAGGAGCAACACAGGATGTTTTCCCTATAGCTACATGTCACTGCTGAGCGTGAACTACATCAACCACAATGCGTCTGCCTCTTCTCAACAATGGAGGATGTCATTTGACTTGTTGATAGGTTTGTGTGCTTCTCCGCACACTCTCCCTCAAAGAACTGTAGGATGAGAGTGCAAAAGGGCAAAGAAATGATGACTACTGCTGGCCCTTTGTGGCTAGACAAGCACCTATTTGAGATCTTACCCTCTGGAAGACAGTTCTGGTGCATGAGTGAAGCACCACCTGCCACAACAACAGTTTCTTCCCAAAGGCAATCGCTATCCTCAATCTGCCCTTCTGAATCTGCAGATCCCCACCCCCACCCATGTCACACCAAAGCCTACTCCAAGTACACACATGTATACACCAACCTAGCTAAATGGCACAAGTTAAACATAAGTTAAGCTTTATTTTGCATGCATCTTTTGCAATCTACAGCAGCCTTGCTACTAACCAGCCATGACAAATTCAAAGGGATACATCAACATTTTGGGAGATGTGCTTTTTTTGATTTTTACAGAGACTCAGATGAGCAGATATAAAGATACAGTACCAATCAGTTATGGCTCAGTCACACTAGAGTAAAAATAGGATGGCAACCTCCTTGTGACTATGAAAAATTTGTGGTTGTCCGGTGATTGCATTGAATCTTTTTGCATTGTGTGATCTATTTCAAGTAGTTGCGGCAACCAACTGGTCACCCAGAGGTTGTGTGTGCGACACCCTCAACCTCTGGGGGACCAACTTTCAATTGCAAAGCGATTGCACTGGCAACCTGTCTCCAAACAGTCACGGTCTAACTCGGACCGACTGCAGCCACTCTCAGACAGAGGTTTGGAAATAACTGCCATCTATTTTATAAATGCAGACAGACTGCCAACACATTGAAATCAGTCTGTGTCAGTCTGTTCCCGTGAGGGCAACTCATCTGTGACATGTCTCTCTGCAATGGGGGACTTGACTCACCTGGTTGCCAACTGATTGCATTCTGGTTATATTCATATATAAAAGCAAGGCTGCCAAGCACCTGTCATTTTGCAGTTAAATTGCTGTGCTGCAGCAACTACGTCACTATTCATGGAGGAATATCTGTTTCAAATCTCCAAGGTTCTGGCTGGACTCTATAATATGAATTTCTGTTTAATGAGAATTCCTGTGTATGTAAACAGCAACAGAATTGCAATAGATTTCAGATTTTTGCAGATTTGATTTTTTTATAACAGTTAATCACCGTATTATTACATATTGAATTGCATGTAATTGGTAACTTGAAGCCATTCAATCTCCGACTGATAGCAGACTGACTCTGTCTTATTGCCATTTTATTGCCCTCTTGAGGCACCACAGTCACTTTCAAGACAGCAACTGACTGCGAGTGGTCACAGACCTGCTCCCCGTCTTCAAAGTAACCATTTCAGAGGCAACAAGAGTGCATGTTCATTGCAATCTTGTCTCCAAACACTGTTTTCCACTGTGTGACTGTAGCATAAGTTTAGCTTAGCATGAGGACAAGTAAGGGTTAGGCTGGTTCTGTCTGGCAGTACTGACAATTTCTCAGCTGTTTACTGGGCAACCGCACAGTGACAGCAACACTCACTCCCATTGTTTCTAATTTTTGTGTTAAGCTAGGCTGTTCAGCGGGTGGGTGTAGCTCCACATTTGTAATCTTCTCCTCTCACTGCATGGAAAAAAGTGATTTTTTTCCCCAAAATTGCTGAACTATAACAAAAGTACCAAAATTACATAATAACAGTAAAATAAATGCATATATATATATATGTTAAAATAAGTATGAATGAAGCAAGAAGAAGCATACTCAAAGATTTAATTCAATCCCATTGTACAAATGCTACATCAAAAAGCATACTTACTCCCAGGAAGAAATGGAAAAGTTGGAATATCAGAAGTGTCGTGTACCTTCCAAGATAAGTCACAGTTAAATCAATATAGGATTTTTAGAGAATTTACCATTTGGATTTACTGTACTAAACAGAAAACTGCATAGATGGCTTACAAAAACACATCAGTCTTAGTTATGTGTAACTGGCTTAAAATGCACAACTCCAATTAACCAGGTCAGATTCCCCATAAAACCATCTTGCTTGCTCAAAGTGATTAATGACAATTTTGATGGGAGCTGAAATTTAAAAAGAAAAGAAAAGGAAGTTTTTTTTCCATCAAAGGGGTCATGAGAAAAGTAGCCACATCCTCTTGTTTGCTTGCATTCCCAGGGTGGATATCTTTCTTCCATCTCGGCCCTCTCCCTCTTTCATGCCGCTTCTTTTCAGTCGCAAGCTTTCTTCTCAGCAATGCAATGTTGCACAGCATGAAGCACGCAGCAACAGTTAGTTTAGCACGGGGGGAGGAAGCAGAGGATATAAACACCACAGTTAAAGAAACGAATTCTGGCTTGGAAAACCACACAGATGGAGTAATTTGATTATTATAATCTTCTCTATTTTGTACTGTAAAACACACACATTAATTTTAATCAAAAGCTTTTGACAGTTCATTTCATATGCTGGTTTGCTTGTCTTGATTCCCTAAAATTTTATGAAATTAGCATGTTGTCTTACAGCGCACGTTTATGCTAAGATGAGTGTCACATTCTCCCGGAGTGTAATAAAGATTTATATTGTGCTAGTGATTCATTTTGGGTTTTCTTTTAGTTGAGATTTGACAGCATAAAATACCAACTGACTCTGAGAGAAGTACCCTTTAACATGTCACTGGAAATGAGATGAGAAGCTACAGGAAGTAACCTCTTACAAATGTTGCATTTACACTCTGAGCGGCTTAAAGAACGTGGACTGTCGAGGCATGTGAATGGGTGACACGGGGCGATGCTGGGCAGGGAGGGAATGGGGGGGGCGTGGGTGAAGCCTCCTTGACCCTGAGTAACGCAGTGGGTGTGGGTGGGTGGGGGTAATGGTGGCCTTTCTGGGGCGCTAAGTGCTCTGCTTGTCCAGCCCTGGCAGGTGAACTGGCAGGGGCTTCACCCTGAGGTTGGAGGGCTCAGCACTGAACAGTGGCACTGGGTAGGGGTTCTGGGATACATCCTGACTTGAGAATGTGTGTGTGTGTGTGTGTGTGTGTATACTTTTGTAAGTGGGTGTGTTTATTCGGTTGTACAAGTTCATATACATAAGAGCACGTGCTCATATGGGCTTGGCTTGTGTGTATGGTTGTGCATCTTGGTGTTTAGCCCCTAAATGATGAACACGCTGCTTGTACCAGTTGGCAGATGGGGACCCCCAGCCCTTTCTTAGAGTAGCGTAACATGCTGACGAGTGTTTCGGAAGAGGCTCGACAGCCTCTACACGGCCGCATCTTAGGGGCCCTCTAACCTCTCTGTCGTATCTGAGGGGCCCTACCAAGCCTCTGTGGTGGCCTTTTCCAGTCGAAGGGGCGTACCGTCTCTGCCCTCGGGACCCCGCTTCTCTACCTGGCATGAGGGTGACAAAGAGGGCAGAAGGAGTCAGTGGATACGAGGGTTCACCTGGACAGGACAGAAAGGAGTAACACGCCAAGCTACATCGCCCTGCTTCCTAAGCTGACATGATAAGAGCTGTTCTTGAGAGCCACTTTGACCTGTTTTGCCTTTACGAAAAGAAGATAATCCTTGCCTACTGAAACATGTTTGATGCTGAAGTGTGTAACACCTTCTGCGCCACATTACAAGTGAATCATGTCATTGTGGAACAACATATGAGCAATTTCTCCCTGCTTTGATTCCATCTTTTATATATATATATTTATTTATTTTTGCTCAAAGTCGCACACTTTTATGCATCCACCTCACCATAAACACGTGTATGACAAGTTTATAATTGTAGCTCCAAATCGGCGTGTTGGTGTGTGCCACATGGAGGCAGAGGAGGCCATAATTGGCATTCCTACCTCTGTGTGCCAGCCGGCTCTCTCTCCTCTCGTCAGAGTGAGAGTTGACAAAGAGAGCGCCAAGCGTTTCCAATCCCACATCCCTCACTTTTTTTTTTTCTTCGCGGCCTGTGACGAGAAGAAGGCGAGATATGTGTGTGTGTGTGTGAGTGTGTGTGTGTTTTGGATTAGTGTCTTGCTGCACAATAAATCTTTGTTAAACAAATGCAAAGCAGATGGCACCATGGTGTCTCCACCGTGAGGAGAGAAAGAAAGAGAGAAGGAGAGAGAGAAAAGGAGAAAGAAAGAGAAAAAAAAAACACACGCCTACTCCTTATTCTCATCCTCCACAGACACACTGATCATGCACATTACACAGACGGTGACTGTGTCGAGCTGCAAAACACTTAATCCTGGAGTGGAAGCTAAAGGTGGTGTCTGAATACTGACGGACACCCAAACACATTCTGTTCATGAGAGAGAACATTTTGTTTATCAAAAGGCACTGTCAGCGTGCCTGTTGATACTAATGATAGAGCTGACATTTTTTGCCCCAACGCACATGAAAAAGACGTGACCAGGCCACGCACCGCATTAAAGCAAGGTTAGGGGAGGTAGAGGACTCTGTTATGTCTCTACCTTTTCATGTAGAAGTGGCCTTTTCTGCATGAGGCTGGCCATGCTTGGCCCCGGCTGTCGCTGATAGTTATGGATCCTTTCAAGAGCTTGCATGTTCTCTGACACAAAAGAACGAGGAGGCCCCTGGGCGATATTGTGCAAAGGAGCCGCATTACAAGATGGCCGCAGACGGTCGCGTGGTGAGACTGATTTGCTCGTCAGGAAGAAACACAGAGGAATCCAGTGACCATTGTCCAGATCAGACAAGTCTCACAGACAGTGGGAGGGCCGCTATTGGATTCAGGGCAAATACAAAAATTCCCCTGTTTATACTTCTCGATGAGTTATTTATTTTTTGCTCATTATAATATTCAACCTGACATCATGTCCAGTCGGCCCTGTGTAACCTCTGTGAGGAATCATGGGATACACATTTAAAAATAAGAATAACAGAGAGCATAGTCATAATTATGATGATAGGTGACAGTGTTACTGAGCCAAACATCATTGCAAATGACAGTGGACTGTGTTTATATTTGTATGCAGCCGCATAATACTGCACAAAGTGGAAATGTGCTCCTTGAATCAGCACAGCTATTGCTCACAGATATGAGACTTGGACTGATTTTAACCATCCTGCTTTGTACATCCATAGTATTTTACCTGTACTAACTGTGGATTGTGATTAATGAACTTATAAAGCTGCATACACTTGGGACTTATTTAAATACATTGAGAAAGTAGCCAGTCTAACGGAAAGAACCATTACCCATGCTGATGATCCTAACATCAAGGTGCTGTTCTCTTCCCCTCAAAAAGCAGAGACTCATCCTTGGCATATATTTTTAGACTCCATGTCTGTGAGGCCAGATTGAACCACGTTTTTCAGCACTGCAATCTTTACTCCTTTCATCTTGCCTGGAAATGGAGGGAAAGCATCACTTAACATTGCAGCTTACCACACAATTACCTGAGTACCTGTTCTCACTGCAATTACAAGCCCAAGACAAATAATTAGTCTGACAAATGACTGCTGGGCACATCGCCCTTGTTGTGGTTGAGCCGTGTAATTTGGAGCCCCGGCTCCGAATGCTGGCACTGTGGCGGTAATTAGCGATAGGCGATGTAACTTTACACCCACAGAGAGTGTATGTGCACAAACGTGTATGTTTGTGCGTGCCACTGTGAGTTCATGTGTCACCACAGCCTCGGCTGCAATCATAAGCTTCAGAACCTGGAGCCTGAGTTGCGGGAATCTCTGCATGTCGGCCCTGATCTCCCAGTCAGTGACACAGACAGCAGCAGCCCACCTGCCAGCCTGTCACATCTCCCCAGCGAGGGGCTGACACCATATTGTCAATGCCACAGATTGAACGGCGATCTCTTTTACAATCCCCCCCTTCACTTCATCTGCCATCATCTGTGGTCTGTCTGCACATCGCTGTGTGTGTTTCTGCTCCTTCCTACCTTCCTTCCTTCATTCACTCACTCCCGGTTGTCACAGCTGACAGAGGCTTGTCAAATGTTCCCGCAGCTGCAGGTTCATCCATCATTAAGCGGCTGAGGAGAATTGAAATCATCTCTATCAGAGCCCTCAGGTAGTGTTGGCGTCTTTGGAGATGCGGGGTCTGTAGACTGCAAGGCCTCGCTTGTAGGAAGCATCATTACTTCCACATCTGTCAGATTTGAGTAAAAGGTTACATGGTTAGAGGTAAAAAAGAAGACTCGCGCAGGCAAATTCAGGATGATAGAGCAAAGTCATAAAAGTAATTTGAACTGTCTGCGGCGATACATCAAGTCTTGCTTTCTTTGCTGCTGAAACGTACAGCCATGTCTTCACACAATATGCATGCACATCCACATATGGCTCAGCCCTTTTATTATAAATATACACAAACAAACAGCCACCCCCAACACGCGCGCGCATGCACACACACACATACACACACACACAGACACACACACACACACACACATGTGTTTTTGAGTTCCCGTGGGGCCTCTTTAAGAACATTGGTTCTCAGAAGTAAATGGATCGCAGGTGTTTTCTTCCACATAAGGGAGGATTTTACAGGAACAGAGACCTGACCTCTCTATGGGGATTAAGTGCAGGTAAATCCAGGGTGTGTTCCCTGCCTGGTCATGGCAGCTTGGGAGGCCACGTCTGACTCCCCTTAGTGAGTCACAGAGGCCCTGGAGCCTTGAGCGCACACCAGGCGGGCAGACCTCCTCCCTGGATGGCAGCACACAACTGCACAGTAACCGCTCATACACACATGCAGACTGCAGCACAGGTGTGGAGCCAAGCAAAACAAAAATATTCCTAATTAGGTTATTTTTTAATCTATGGAGGCAAGAAGCCTAATTACTACAAGGTGTAAATACAGACGTTTCCATATTTACCACTCATGAAATAACAGAATGCGAAGGAGAAACAAAAGGGGAGGATCAGGGAAATGTTAAACACAACACAGAGAAAAAAAAAACCTCCAATGAGAATTAACAAACAAAGCCCTCCGTTATTCTTATCATGCTATCTGATCAATCTATTTTTGTTCCTCAACAGCTCTAATCTCTCTCCCACTCCCTCCCATGTTGTGCTGAGAAACATTTTTGCACTTCAGAGATAAAAATCACAGTCTTCTCATCCACTCCTCTTCTTTTGTCTCCATTTCACACAACAAAGAGATAACACACCCACGTGTGACAAGTCCACCCACATCCATCAAACTTCGCTCAAATCTGCCAGCAATAGAAAACAAAAGGATGACTCTTTCATCAGCGAATGGGCCAGAGAGCATCGATCACTCTCAGAGTGGCTAAGCAGCGAGCGAGTGAGCGGTATGGAATGGAAACATATAGGCCAGAATGGATTTCAGATTGATTTTAAAACCACTTATTTGCACCACTTGTAGCAGTTGCTTTGCATTATATGAATAATTTTACAGTTGGGTAAGATATGTGTTGCTTTTCATTGGCTTCTCCGTCCTCATTTATAAGATAAATTACACTGCACTTCAAAAACACTTCAATCAAACGTGGCCTGTGTCCAGTCCTGGGATTCTTTTCTCTGGGATCTTTATTTTTCTTTTTGTGGATGAAGTTTTTGTTTTTGTATTTGGAGTTCTTCCTATTATCTGATCTGCCACAGCTGCTGTAGCTGCTTACTACCAAGCACTTCTTCTGTTTGTGTTCTTTGATAACAAACCGCTGTTGATACTGCCACAAATGTAAAACAGAACACCCCCTGTGCACTTGAGAAAACTTTTCCAGGGAAAAGCTTAAGTGACAGCAGGCATTTATCGTGGCAAACGTAAAAGCTTTCATGAATTGGATATGGAATGATTAATTATTTGACGGTAGAGCTGACTTATTTGTCTTGAAAATGTAGCTGATTACAGCTGATTGCCAATTATAGTAGATTCATTGGTACTGGTTTCTTCTAGAGAAATAGCCCTTATGCACACTTTTGACAATCTGTTTTGTGGATTATGTGCGAATGAAGGACAAATCAGCTAATTTTTGCTCTACCGCAAAGTTTTATTCAACAAATTTGCATTCATCTGTGGAATAAAACACTGTAGAATAGGGAAGCAGTATCCTTGGCAAGCCAAATATATTGTTTTTCATGGGTTTAACCTTTTATTTGTGTTGTTCAAGTTATTTCCTGTTTTATTTTATAATCCTTCTTTCTCATGCATCCTAGTTAGCTTTATTTCCATCCTTTGTTCTCTTCCCACCAGTTTTCTGCACCACCACCTGTTCCCTTTGTAAGATCTGTACACCTCTGTGTACCACTCAACACTTGCCTGATTGCATTTGAACTCATTGTAAAGTTTTCCAGTCATTTTCTGATGTTTTCCACAGATTTCCTTATGAACCCTTTGTGTAAGTTTATGCCCCTGCCCCTTGTCTGTACTGTTTGCCACACACTTGACCTATGACCTCAAGCTGGTTTGCTCTCTTGCGTTTGGGTTCCCCTACTCATTTAATTAACACAATATTCAAAATCCGATTTAAAGGTTTCACCTAGCTGACATAAGAAGCATCGTGCATTCACTCTTGGAACAAACTTTCTTGGAACAAACATGTTTTTTGGCTAAATTCATTCCAAATAGCTGAGAAAACTACAACAACATGAGAGCTAGCAGTCGCCACTGCGATGTTACCCAGCAAACATTTCAATGTTGAATATTCGCCAGCTGACAGCCTTTTCTCCATGCCTAGCTTCAGTTGAGAAATAGTTTCAGAAGGAAAACTGTCAAACAAATGTCATGACGTTGGCTCGATGTACTTCTTTAAAGTTGTCTGGACATCCGTGTCAGATTTTCCAAGAAAGTGTGTGCTCAAGTATTGTTTGATATTATCTTTCTATTGATTACAACAATTGAGAAAAGAAGGTCAAGGAAAAAAGGATAAACTGCATGCCTGAGTCATATTCCTGAACTCCACTTGAGCCCTACTTGAGTAGAGCCCTACTCAGTTTTATCCTACTGAGCTGACTGCACAATTAACTTCTTGCATCACAGTGGATATGATGCACTGGGAAGACGGGTGATCGTTGTGATAGTTTACATAAGTTCACCACGCAACAAATGACACGGAATTTATATAAATGTAAATGGCTTAAAAGTGTTGTTTAAAACAGGTTAATACTAGTCTGTGCGTGGAGTGGATGTTGTGTGGCTGTCTGTTCACAGCCATTTAGTGACCAAATAAGCTGATTGCAAATGTTGTTTGCCAAAAAAAGCAAAGACACATGCATTTAATTCCTGAATTGCAATAATTCATTGGTCTGACTAGAGCTCAGTTCTACATGGAAACAACGCGAATATCTGTCCGTCTGTGGTTCACATTTTGCAGTCATGCCACGACCAGTCAGCCCCGTCTCACAGCAGTTTGTGAAATACTTTCGAAAAATGAATCTATTTTTTTGTTATAGTGAAACTTGTAAGTAATGCATTTCAATAAGAAATATATTTAGTGTCAGAAGCACGTATTTTTGTAGAGAAAGCAGGGAGGCGTCACCCTGGCAACCAAGAAAAAGACATGGCAACCATTGTATT
Organism: Paratilapia polleni; assembly: GCA_015106735.1. Taxonomy (NCBI): domain Eukaryota; kingdom Metazoa; phylum Chordata; class Actinopteri; order Cichliformes; family Cichlidae; genus Paratilapia; species Paratilapia polleni. The sequence continues at coordinate 30,927 of VUQI01061525.1, forward strand.
TTAACCCGAACCATGATATTTTTCTAAACCTAACCTAGTTTTTAATGCCTAAATCTAACCAAGTGACATATTTGTTATTAATAATGTATTTAAAAATCATACAGACGATGTTGATGAAAAACTGAAGCGTATGAGTCAAACTTGGGGCTCTAGTGTAAAAGTCAACATAACCCACTAGACCACCACCCCTCCAAATCTCCAAAGGCGGACTTTTTCTGCCTTTTAATCAGTATATAGAAGAGCGGACTGATGAAAAGTCATGTTCAGGGACACAAAATAAAGTTGGGACAACACAAATCAATAGATTAAAGGTTGTGACTATATCAAGAACTGCTGTAAGACCAAGTTGGACCAGATTTTTTATTTATTTATTTATTTTTGATTTGCTTTGAGAAGGAATATGTAAGTTCTATGATGAATATTCGGAGCCAAGCATCTAAATTGCAGGTTAAAGAAATCTTAAAATGGTTTGAAGGGATTTAAAAAAATAAATAAATAAATTCACAAGAGAAATGTGACTGAAATTTCCACTAGGAGAAGCTGGTGTTGTAAATGTGATGCTTCACATATGAATCAGTATAGGAGAACCCTGAGGGCAGAAATCTACCAAAATCTACACAAATCAAACTTATCTGCATGGATAGATGCCAACAGAGGGAGGTGAGAAAATATGTTTGCAATTTGGGTGAACCGACCCTTTAATACCAACTAAAAGCAAGAGATACTGTACAATACACCTGCAAACTGTAAAACATGACATACTTTTGATTTCTCCCAAAAATAATTGTACTATGAGGGCAGTAAAACAAAGACATTAACACCACAACAGATGAGCTACTGGCAATGTGAAACAGCAGAAGAGAAGAAGGAAAAAGGTCAAGGTAAACTGGACCAGAGATTTAAAATGTTCATCACAATCACAGCTTGCCATCAGCTATTAAGCGTCCGGCAGTGGACAGCCACACAAATCCAGGCCTGACTGCCTCTCACAAAACCTCCTTATCTCACCTGTCCACCTGTCCCGCTCACTCGTCCATCTTCTGCCCGCCGACCGCCGTGATTGCATCTTTAGTGTTACTACCCAAGCGACAGCTCTGCTGCAAAAGCAACATAAAGTCAGCCATTAAAAAACAGTGTATTTATTATTTCTGAGACACAAGGAGACAGCAGAGAGGATTGCCTCTTCCTTTGGCCACGTAAGAGTACAGTGATGGAAATGATGGTGAAATCAACATTAGACAGACTGGCAAAGAGAAGCGGCAGAAGGAAGGCCTAAATCTGAGTTTATTCACATTTTGTCTGTCTGTTATGTAAAGTATGGGTCATGATAATTCATTTCCATTTTGAGTGTTGAGATTAAAAGAAAAAATATATATTGATGCTTGTTTATGTATGACTGTATCCCCAAGGTATCTGAAGGGATTACCTATTATCAGATAATATGCTGGATTATAATTTTGAGAAATTAATACTTTACTTTCACTGTTGAAGGGTGCTTTATATGCAAGTTCACAGTTCAAATTAATGGTTATATTACACATAATTCCTCAATAATTAAATAAGTATTACAACCATTTATTTAAGATACAGTATTATCTTAATATTACATACTTGAAGCACAAAAAATTAAAGCACTAATTATTGCATGACTTTTTTTAGTATGTTCTCTGTGATATAGTGTTGCAGTTTGTTGCTATTTTTAACTCTTCTGTGTAGCAGGCATTTAAAAAAGACATTAGAAAGTACAACCACCTCAAATCTGTACTTAAATACAGTATTTGAGAAAATGTACTTTGTTACTTGACACCAAATATCCAGATTTTTGTAGAAATGTTGGTCTCAGTATGCAGAGAGAGAGAGAATTGCACACATTAGTGTTAAACATACCTATAGATTAAAACTATAGGTATAGACTGTAGGATTCTACATGCATTATCTGTTGTGTACATTAATGTCTTGCGTTTTCTATAACTGCCCAATAAGGAATTTCCTTTTATAATGTGAGGCTTCTTGGACAGAACAATAGTTCAGTGAGCTTAAGCCCCGCAAAGTGTTTTGTTTTTTGTTTTTTCCCTCTTGCTAAAATAGACTGTATATGTGTTGTCTTGTTTGGTGCCGGGGGGCGTAAAGGGCTTTAAAGTCAACGGGTGTCGTGCTACTTCCACCAGGCGGCCACCCGTCTCTGAAGCCAGCATGCGTCACAAAATTGACGGAGGAAGTTCCACGTGTTTCAGCAGACAGCCCTGTCTGCCTGCTCTTATACTTCGCTCTGGTGAGATCTATCCCTACAGAACGAGGTCAAGCCTGCATAATGACCCTAACGAGTCAAGATTCACAGGATTAGATTATTTCGAACAGTTTGCAGAACTACCGTTTTGACAACAAATATCCCCGAGCCAGAGAATGATGGTCATTCCCTGGCTGCTTTTGACATTGCAAAAACAATGTGTTGATTTGGATTTCACGTTCAACCGCTCGTCGCGTCCACATGGCTTATGCGGAGAGATATGTCATTCCGGGGGTTAGGCTAATTTCAGCCAGGCCAATTTAGATGATGTCAGTGGGTGCAGGAGAAAATGGAGCTGACCTCTCATGCCCCGTGCTGCTATACTGCGTTAGACTTTCCGTTCACCAAATTTGGTAAATCTGCCGCATTTATTTCCCCCAGTGTCCACTTCATTACGGAGCGTCTCAGATATCGGGTGCACCATTCCATGACAGATCGCCAGCCTCCACCAGCAGAGCAACGCCATCCTGCTCTTGTAATGCAAAGAGATAGGAGGCAATGTGAGCGTTTGGTTCAAAAATAAAACACATTGCTTCCTCTGTCAGTCTCCTCTTCAGGAAACATTTGGCGAAAACGGTGTCCTAATCTGCCTTGTCTTTGGCTGTAATTATCAACCCTGTACTATAACCAGGCCTCTGCCTCTCTCTTCTTACATTGTGTCTCTTTTGTGTTGCGCTTTTCTCATCTGTTTTTTTGTTCCCCTTTCTGTCTTTTGATTCCAGCGGATTGAAGAAGAACAGGCCTGATTGTCTCGCCTGAGGTAAGATTTCATAGGTTTACATATCAAAGTCTATAAATAGATAAGAGCTTTTGAAAGGGAAAGTGAGCAGAGAGAGGAAAGTGTGTGTGTGTGTGTGCGCACGCTGATTTGTGCCTGCGAGTTTGTTTGTATGTCTGTTTGTGTATGCATGTGTGTGTGTGTGTGTGTGTGTGTGTGTGTGTGTGTGTGTGTGAAAAGACAGAGAGGCTTTCCCACTTGCATACACAGCGAAAAGAGCCTCCACCAAAACAAAAGGGATTATGGCGTTTCAAGGGTGTTGTGTTTGCTGTGTTTATTCACATAGCTCATGGGGCTGCGCAGGACCAGCAATGAATGTCAATGTCAGGGAGCGAAAATGCTGCAACACAAGATAAATATGATGAACAATAAACACAGATTAAGGCTGAATATGTCACGCTACATCATACGCAGATCCCAAGTCTCATGACATTAAGTAACCCTTGAAAGTGTTGACATGATCATGTTAAATTAAAAACGATGATGGCTGTTTGCCTCGAGTGCACTGCCACAGACGAGACCTTATTCATATGGATAGTTGAGTAAATTCAGGTGTCACACCTGCTTAATCTAGTCCTGGAAGTGGAAGTAGTAGTGTAACAGGGAGTGAACTGTATTAGCAACGATCATAATGCTTCGAGGACAGCAAAGATGAATGCATCAAGTACTGTAGTTGATGGAGGTGCTTCGAATGAACTAATTAGGCTGGAGTGTGCATTCTGCAGCAGGTGCAGTCTGTATTGCAGGTGCAGCAATACTCACTATTAATGCACGGGAAGTACAATATCTGCGTAATCAAAATGATGCCTCAGCAAACACACTCTTACCTATACATTTTTCCATAGCAGAAAAAAAAAAAAAGTTGGGCAGGTAGTGGTGTCTGAAAGATAAAGCCTAATGTGCACAATATTGCAACGTGTTAGTTAACAACTGTAGCCTTAAGTTTAAGTTAACCGATTGCTTTTCCTTTCCCCCTTTTTTGTATTTCCACATCTAATTACACTTTCATTCATCAGTGTTGATTAATAGGTCCTGTGGCACGCCTGCCTCATTTTACTCTCAATTAAGCTGGTTGATGCATGTTCTCATCAAGCAAGATGCATTGGCCTGGTTTACTTGAGGCGCTATTAGTGGACACTGTAATTAGTATCCCAGCACATAGAACTTCCCCCACCTCCTGAGCCCCTCTCCCCAAGCTGCCATCTCTGGCCTCTTTTAATGCCTTCCAAATAATGAAGATAACAGAATAGATGAGGGACGAGCAGTCCGGCTCACGTTAATCATCTTCCTCTCTGCAGTTTTTTTTCCCCATCTTTTTTAGTGGGAGAATTATGGCTTGTAAAATCACCAAACTCCCGATGTCTTGACAGACCTCTTTTGTGTGCCAACCACTCCAGCTCCTCCCCGCATTTTCCTTATCAGTGGGGAGATGTATGTCTTTATCACATTTCACACTCAAAAGGGAACAGCAAGCTTGATATATTTGCCAGTTACTAAATGTGGGGCTTTATCGGAAATATCAGTCTAAGTTGTGCACATTAGCCCTTGTGCTCTTTGAGAAACCACTTTAAAAGAAGGCTGATTACACGCTTGTTGCTGTCGTGATACCAGCTTCTGTGCTGGAGCCCCTTTTTCTCGCTCAGCCAGCTTTCCCAGAGCGCTTTTCTGCCTCTGATTCCCCGCACTTCAAGGGATCTCTCTGAGGAGGGCTCTGGGGGCCTCAGCAAACAGCCCGACTGGGCAGACAGAGACTAAAGGATGGGTGAAGATGGAGAGAGAGGCAGTGGGGGTAATAAAGCCAAGAGAGACAGAAAGAAAGAAGAGAAGCCACACGGCAGCAGTGTGGCCGCTCTTTGTGCTTCAGACGCTGTAGCGGTGGCCACGTCTCGTCCCCATGTCTGCGCAGACGGCTCCCATGGGCCCCTGTGCCGAGCTTGTAAGTGCTAATTGGGCCTGTTAGGGTCAGCAATTAGCCGACTGCTATTGAAGGATCGTGACAGCCAGGCCTTTCAGAGCCCCGTCATTCTTTTAGGGCAGAGAGAACCAGAGCAAAACATACTGTAACATGGACAAGGCTGAAGCTGAGACAAGCAACAGACAAGCAGCAGAGGGAGATAAACCAACAGGATATCCCACAATGCAATGTGTACTTAAGGTTAGGGGGTAGGGACCGTATGAGGCAACATTGCTCTTCAGTCAGAAGTGGAAGGACTGATGCAACTCTCTCCTCCAAGAAATAATGCATCAACTAACACTTTTCTCTTCCTGTATCAAATGAAGAGAGTTTGGAACAGAAATTCTGCTTGAGTGTGATGTGGCGCAGTTTGACGTGCTATTGGTAGTGTCTTTGCATCGCAGTTACTCAGTATTCTTATAGTTTGTTTCCCTAAGTGTTGTAGTCGAGGTTACTCGCCAAAAAAACTCTGCAAAAATGTAATTATCTGGGGAAAAAAAACAAAAAGACATGATTTTCTTTTTAGTGAAAGTTTCAAGGGCTTTTAAAGCAAAAGACACCAAAGACAAGAAAATGTTTCTTGACTTTTAATGGTAAGAGAGAATAAAGGAAAATAATAGATTTCAGCACCTGTAAGTACCAGCACAGGTGTAAGTGGCTGTCAGATGTTAGTGACAGGCGGCAAACTACCCGACAGTCACTCCAGCCACGCAGACCTGACGAGGCTCCCTAATGAATATGACAGGGGGTCATTAGCAGATTTGGCCTCTAACAACCACAGCTGTCTCTTATTGTTGGGCCTTCCGGTTTGTGTGGGCGTGTTTGAGATTTAGGGAGGGAACATCTGCTGCCTGCTCAGCAGCCTCATAGCAAAATGCACAATTCATGGAGGTTTCATTTTCTTTGTTTTCTTTACAGATAAATTAGAAACCTACTACTCAACGTTTCTCTGTTAGCCAGCTGGATTATTTTCAGCTGTAGGCCTTTAACAAAATGTTCAAATACAAAGGAAGTGGCAGGTTAAGAAATACAAATGCAGGACAACATGGAACAGATGTCAGTAACATACAGTAAATAAGCAGAAGAACTATAAACCATATTTTGCAGACATTAGCCAAACAGAGCATTAAGCAAAAAGACAGATAAGGGAAAATGTTAACATGGTTAATGTCTTTATTTTTTGTTGGTTTTTAGTATCTTATTATTTCTTAGATTAATAAGGCACAATGGAAATCATGAAACAATCATGCTGATCTGATTGATATTGAGTAATAACCAGTAATATTTACAGGATAACAAGATAATCAGTAATACAGAATTTAACCATCATAATCATATCTTGCACAACAGAGGTACAGATTGCATTTTCTAACCAGAGTCCAATAAAGACATATTAATGAATCAGGCTGGTTCTGTCGTGGACTGCAGTGAGGACTGGCATTATAATAGTTTCATTTTATACAAGCAGTAAGCCACTCAATGCAGTGCTTCACAGAGAAGCTGCCAGGCTTTGATTTTGCTTCACATCATGCCTAACAGCACCTCTTAGCTCTCCTAAATTCACTGTAAAGCACTGCCTCTTATCGCATATCGCTTAAATCAAATAAGACCTATTGCCACAAATAACACGGCAGGTATAAAAAGGCAGCGAGGTTACAGAATATTTGTCTCACAAGTGGCCCTCAACTTGTACCTAAGTGTTACCTCTTTATTATGCAGAAGTTCAAAGGTTTGTCTGAATGCACATTTGCATTAAAGAGCAGGAAAAATAATAATAAAAATGTATGGCTTCAGCCTGAAGTTGTCATAGCAACACTGTCATTGGTTTCTTTAAGCCTTTCATTTTATATTATCATTGAGTGAAGTGAGGAAGTTACCTGTCGTGTGTGTCTGCGTATGCGCGCGCGCTGTGTGTGTGTATGTGACGGGTGGGGACTTGTTGTGCTCTGAGAGAGTGATGGGTTAGGCAAGATGACAGGCTGGCACAAGGGGCAAGCAAGATGGCGACTGAACATGCTTGGATCTGGGGAGAGGTGTCAGTCCTGCAGCCAGTGAAGCAGAAACACACAGGAACACTTAGGAAGAGGTGATTCAAAGAGGAAACAAACAGAAGCTCCACTTTAGATATTCCTGTGAACCTGAAGGAAGTGAATGCTGGCACAGAAGATGTTTTCCTCTTCTGTTAAACAATGAAATTACAGTATTTATATTTCAGTGCATTGTTCTTTTACCCCAGATATGTAATAGTTTCTGAATCAAACCACAAACTGCCAAATGAGGAAGTTTAAATTTGCAAACAAATTTAAATTCATGTTTTTCCAAGTTGTTCTAGCAACATTTGTTTGACGTTTTGCCTTCATTATAATGACAAAGCAAGATTGAATTTGTTAAATGTGATCTCCATCCACAAGGAGTAAAAAGAAGACATACCAGCTGCTCAAATTCATAGGTGATGAATCGAGCTGAAGGCTTCCAGGCATCATTTTTCAAAAAAATAAAATAAAATAAAAAATCCTCATGGTCACAGTCCATTTTTTATATAAAACAGCATGAGAGTTTTTTAAAGAGAGATGCTCAACTTGTAGTCTCTCTTAGTCATGGCTAAAGAGCAATTTTGCTTCGGCTTCATCGTTTACGTGGAGCAAGGGGGGAAATTAATCAAAGCTGAAGAGTGATTTTTTTCAAGCAGCTCCCTGGGAGAATAAACATCAATAAACATTACTTAATACCCTACAACACAACCCCGCAGGGTCCCATTTAATTTCACTGGTGGAGAACGCCTAAAGTGCTACTGTTTTACACCAAATTACATACTTTGAAAGTTTGAAGAGGCAGCTAGTTTTCCCGCCCTTGAGAAAGAAATTAAATTAGCTCACATAAAACTGTGTGTGTGTTTGTACTACAGTCTAAATTATTGTATTTTTTTCTTTTTTGTTTTTTAAAAAAGGCCCGAGAAATTCCAAGTTAGTGCAGAAAGTGATTAACAATATTATCCATCAAGCCACGACAAACACAGCTTTGCTTCAGTTTTTCCTCACTTTTCCAGCAGCTGCTCAGCGTTCACATCACTTTGAGCTGTCGCGTTCGCCTGCTACAAGGTGACAGCCATCACAACACTTCACATTGTACTTTTCACAACACACTTTTTAAGAAACTACTTGGACTGTTAATTAATTACAGCACAATTATCTGACGCCTTGGCGATGTGATGCCTCTGTTTAAAAATCAGCCGCAGAAATGAGTGACACAGAGATGTGAGGCAGTCTGCTGCCCTTTTACATCTTTTTTTTTTTTTTTTTTTTAATTATTCACCTACATTTGAT